>VZRU01014468.1:321753-341258 GCA_013398155.1 Pedionomus torquatus
TTTACGGGTGAGGCGACCCGTTTGCTGTAGCTGGGGCCCTTCTCGCCGCTCCTTTCCCTCAAAGCTCTGCTCCTCGCCCGTCTCCCGGGCCTCCCCCAGGAGCTGCGGCTCCAGGATACGGGCCGAGGCTCCGTGGATGGTGCTTTGCCCTCTGCCTGGGGATGGTGCTTTGCCCTCTGCCTCTTTATTTTTAACGGTTTGCTGGTTTCTGATTCAGGTGCAGGTTGTGAAATGGCCCTTCCGCGCCTGCTGCGGCCCCTGCTCCGGGCGCCAGCCCCGCTTGCCCGGCTGGGCTGCCGGCGGGCTCTGCACCGGGCGGCCCCTGCGCTGGTACCGGCGGCTCCAGGTGAGAAGCAAATGTCTGCCGTGTCCCCGCTACTGCCTATTCTGGGGTTTTGGTGGCTCTTGGCTTGATTTTTGGTTTTTTCCCTTCCCCCTCCTGGGGACCCAGGCCATAGTAGTCTGCAGAGGCGTCTAAAGGCACACTCACGGTATCCACTCTTTTTGCTAGATCGTTTCATAAAACATCTTCTCCAACTCATATTTTTTATTAGAATTTTGGCATCTCACAGCGAATTGTGATTCAGAGTATATAAAAACCATTTTTTTTTCTTTAACTTTTACTTTGTTTTTTTTCCTTCTGTAGCACCAAATCTATAAATAGTAGGGCTGGTTAAATGCCTAACGTGAAAACAAACCCTCTTGCCCTCTACTTTGCAGACTGTTGGATGTGTTGAGGGTAACAAAGGAGACTAGTTCGTATAACTATACACAAATATATATGTCTAGGTAATAGTATCATTCAAACATTTTTCTTGCTAGCTGAAATACTACCGTGTTCTATATGTGATGTGCTTGGTTTTGCAACTAAAGCATGATGCTAGGCTTGCAGGGGTCTGTGGAAAGTTCTGTAGTCGTGGTTTGGGCCTTGTATCAGTAGTTGCAGGTAGGAGTCTGTTCAATTTACACTGACGTGGTGGGTGTCAGTATGTTTTGGTCTTGGCTTGTTAAGCTTCCTGTCTGCTGTGTCTTCTAGATTCAAGTGTGGAACTGTCAGTGTGCCTCAGGACTGATCTGTAGCTTTCCCTTCTCTTGCCCTTGAAATTTACAGAGCAACTGTTTGCAGCACAACTGTTTAGATTTCTATATGAAAATTTGACTGAGGCACAGGAATAACTCCTCTTAAAAACTTGTTTACTATCATTTTGTGTCATTTTTATGTTCTAATGTCTTAAAGCAGTCATAGAGTAGGTTTTTTTTATATGTGTATAAATTATGTTGGTATTGGGGAGGACTCTGTAACTGTTTCGTCTTGCTTTTCTGCAAAAGGCACAAAATAACTATTATTTTTATTCAAGATTTCAATAGTTTCGTCACTCGGACCAACACTTGTGGAGAGCTACGTTCTGCTCACGTGGGACAAGAGGTCACGCTGTATGGATGGATTCAGTATCAAAGGTAAAGGCTTACCAAGGTGACAATAGTGATGCTTATTTGTCAAATCCAATGTATGCTCTAGGCCTGGATTCAGATGCTTTTGGTTATCTTTTCATATCCTGCAATGGTTGCTTGTGAAGTGAGTAAAACAGTTGAGAACCATGCCAGATCAAAAGTTAAAATTTTAGTTTCACAGGAATGTTAGCTGAGCCTCATGACAATGCTGTAAAGCAGTTAAATACTATTACCCCTGGTGTATAGGAGAGAAACAAGTAATAGCATACTTACAGCAATTCTAACAGCTATGAGCAAAAAATTTCTTTTCTATAGCATCCTTAAATTTGAAGTAAATGATGTTGCTTGTGATTTCACCTACAGGATGTAATGATGCAATTTTAAAGCATGCAAGCTTTGCTTAAAAAAAAAGAAATGGTGAAAAAAGATGGTAGGCAGAGGATAAAATGTTAATAACAACAGTTTGCTATAGGTCATGTGATATAATCGCTCCTAACAGGGTTTAGTGTTTTGTAAATGAAGGGCAAAAAGCATGTCTGCGTACAGCATAGATGGTGCTTCAAAATATCCTGGGTATGTACTTGCAAAAGGGAGATAGGTACCGTGGCTTTCACAAAATTTCTTTGTATAAGAACTTGTGTTTTGCATTTTACACTCCAGAGAGGCTGCTTTTTGTCCAACGTTACTCTGCAGTGATGGTCTGCATGGATTACTTTTTTCCTATGAGGTCGTGAGCCATCTCATCTTTGAACAGTCATAGGTGGAGTTCCAGGAAACAGGGTTAGGATTATTGCAATGAGATTGTTGCACTCTAGATTTTAAAGACAGACAGAACATGTTCCATTTGACAGCTTCTTGATGGATGAAGTATGATGGTAGCTGCCTGTGCTGCAGTGGAAGAACTCAAGATTTATGATTTTGAATCTAGGAGTGTGGCTTGTTCATGTGAAATATTTTTATGGGATTAGTGTTTTCCTTGTTTTGTGGTGAGATATTTATTTTTGTTTGTTTCCATGTGAACTTTAATTTTATTACTTATCTAAATATGTTTATCTGAACAGTGTGTCCCAGCAGGAAATTGCACATGTTCACAAACCCTGTTCTGTATGTATTAATATTCAAGTTAAAATCCTGCCTCCCCTAGTTACTTGCACGTTGTTTGTCTGTGGCTGGGCAAAATTTGAAAGGAATTATTCAGACTAGATTCAGATATGGTAAAAATATCAGAACGTACATTACTTGGAAGAGCTTTGAGATCAGTCACAAGGTACAGAAAGTAGCTAGTTGCCATGTGCTTTGGTTTAAAAAGCAGACTGCTGAGTTGTTGGAGAAAAAAAAGTTTTTCCTTTTGTGTTTTTCATGGATCAGGCAGGGCCTGTTCCTTGTTTTGAGGGATTTCCAGGGACTAACCCAGATCATCATTCCACAGGATGAGGTAAGTGCTACCAAAATTTGAG
The DNA here is from genome assembly GCA_013398155.1 of Pedionomus torquatus. Taxonomy (NCBI): domain Eukaryota; kingdom Metazoa; phylum Chordata; class Aves; order Charadriiformes; family Pedionomidae; genus Pedionomus; species Pedionomus torquatus. The sequence goes on from VZRU01014468.1 coordinate 324,663, forward strand.
TTTCTATTATTTTTATTTTTCCTTGATAGCTTGTGTCCAGCAGACACAAAGAGCAGAATGAAGTATTTTGTTAGAGTGATCTGACTCACAAGTAGATTTAAGCATTATGAGAGCCCTAATGTGACACTGCAACAGAAGCAATAATGCTGTTTCTTCTGGAATGATACAGGGTTCCAATAAGCCATTAAAAAGTGGTCCTTAAGTGTGGTGCGTTTATCCTGCTCTTTGAATTTCAGTGAATCGTTGTCATCTTCTTGCAGGCCCATGCCCATGTGAAGAAGCTCTTGTCTAATGCCCCAGTGGAGTCAGTTGTGCGAGTAACTGGAATTGTGTCCCCTCGGCCCCCAGGGCAGGAGAATCCGGTGAGTATGTTAGAGTCTCTCAGTGGTTTTATTCCTTGTGGAAAAGAGCATGGGATAGTAGGATTATGGTGGGGTTTGTCGTAGCTTTGATATGATAATGTGAGGTGAAATAACTGCTGTGACATGTATTTTAGGAAGAACCTTAAAGCACACTAACAGGCACTCGTGAACTAAGCTGTATTCCAGCCCTTTGAAAGGATAATTGGTGGCTGTTTCAGGCTTTCAAAGTGTGGATGAGGATTTCTTTTTCTTGAAAATAAGTATTGTCATCACAAGTTGCACGGCTTGTTATGACCTATTTCTCGCTCAGAATAGATTTTTCTGTTCTCGTTGTGTAGGAAACAGAAGTTAAATATATTTTTTAATGTTATGCATTCCTCAGTTCTTACTGTAATCTATCATAGATAAATCTGTTAGGTTTGTGTTCATCTTATCACTGGCAGGCCTAAAAAGAGAATCTGGATTTGTGACCGTAACTACTGTAGCTCTGACCACTTATAGGTGTTCATAAACAATACAGGCTTCAAGCAATGCTTTTATTTCTTATAATCATTTATCATTTTGGTGGAAAGTTGTACACGCTTTCCCCTGGTAAATAGAAAGAGTTCTGTAGGATCAAATAAACAGTGCTAAGTGGGGCAAACTGTCTGTTTTCCCTTGACATCTAAGAAGATGATGACCAGTTCTGAGAACTGGTGTACAGAACTGGAAGTTCTGAGAAGTTCCTTACAAGTTGCCTTATTTGACTTTACTAAGGACTGGTGGTGATGCTGCTAATGCACACTAAAACGTATGCTGCGTGGTGTCATTGAAGTTAATGGAACTAGTATTTTGTCCAAATGCATGTGCCCTAGAAGGGTCTGTGCCTGACTGTTCCTCTCTTTTCCTTTGCCTTCTCCTTGAAGGACATGTTGAATAGTAATTACATTTCTCATAGAGAAGTGTGCGCTACTGGGAAAGAACATGTCATCTCTGGTGACAAGGTGACTTGCATTTTTCTGAACAGAAGGGGAATCTAGGAGAAATGTATCCTTGAGAGACGTTCTCTGAATTATATTGTGTTAGAAGGCAGGAAGGATAAGCACATGGATTTCTTTTTTTTCCTGACCATCTGTGAAATGCCTTTGTCCAGTTGTTCAGTTGTTTTCCCTAAGTTTTGAGTCTTTTTTTTTTTTTTTTTTTTTTTCTTTCTTGCCTTTTTACTCCAGAAAATGCCAACAGGAGATATTGAAGTGAAGGTGGAATCTGCAGAGGTCCTAAACTCCTGCAAGAAGCTTCCTTTTGAAATCAAGGATTTTATCAAGGTGTCTGTATTATATGTAAATATTTCCCCCCCAGACATTCCCCCCCCCAACTAAAGAAGGCTTTTCAATGCTTTGGCAATGGCAAAACATCTGAGATCTTTGTCTGATTTTCCCAATTCTGCTTTTGGGGAAGGATGGTATTTAGGATAGGGGTGTTGCTTGTTAGTGTTGAGAATGTATTTCTAATTCAAGCTAAGCAGAAAACAAGGCTTGAATGATTCCAGTACAGAGTGTTTTCCAGAATTGCTGTAAGAACAGATGGTGAAGGGAAGAGTGAAAGAAATCAGGCTATGCTAGCTTTTTTTGAGAGTGTGAAACAGAACCTACCAATGCACTGCTGGTTTTAAGGCTGGGGTACCGAGTCTTATCTGGACAAGTATCTAGTCAGCAAGAGGATTTTCTTCCTCAGTAAGTACTCAGTCTTAGAAGAGGTTAGTTTTAGTGCAGAGCTTATGGTATAGGAGTGGCATCGCTGTTAACAGGTGAGTTCTCTGTGCCGTTGAAACTGTGGCTGATACATAGGTGTTGCAGTTGGGAGAACTGGATCCTGTTCTTTCTGTGTTACGGGCCCTGAATGATTCACAGCATCCACACTGCTTTAGTCTTCCTGTCTGTAATAAGGATGTGTCACCATGTAGTTGTTTCTTTAGTTACCTGTATGATGCTAATACTCTATTCAAAAATTGCAAGTAGGATTCCTACAGTCTGTTGCAGTGGACTGAGAACAGGAAGAGCTGAAATCCTGAGCTTTATTTGGGCAGCTCTTAGCACAGTAAATATCTGTTTTAGGTTGTTTTGTTTTTCTTTTTTTTTTTTCAAAAAAAAAAAAGGAATTGTTATGCAAGGAAACACTCTCAGTGGCTGATGTTTGTCTGTGTAGGTTGTGGGTAATGAGTGGGTTGTGGCAATACAGTAGCATCCATTTTTAGCTTCCGTCTTTTGCCCTGTGTCTTCAGTAGCAGCTTCATTGGACATGCAATTTTACCTTTGTCTCTTAATCCTAATTATCTCTTCAGAAATCAGAGGCCTTACGGATGCAGTATCGCTACTTGGACTTGCGTAGCTCCCAGTTGCAGTATAACCTGCGGCTGAGGTCACAGATAGTGATGAGGATGCGGGAATATCTGTGTAACCTCCATGGTAAGAAAAATACTTGAACAGTGTGCATCAAATACATTTTAGCCCTCCTTTCTTCTGTTTCCTATTGCTGGGAGAGATTTTCAGTCAACTTGCTATTCCAATCTGATTCTGCTAAGTAAGGATGTCTGCTTGCATTGGGGCCATTAGAGGGATGTTGGCAGACCTGAAGAACAAAGTAGGTTGAAATCTCTTAGTGTGCTACAAACAATTGTTTCAAATGAGCTCTATCCAGTGAAAAAAGGCATTTTGCAGGTAATTTTCCTCTTTTGGTCACCCAGCTTGAGGCATGTCAAAGGAATGGTTTTCTTACAGGGATTTTGTGTATCTAAAATCAGGAAATCCTTTTTGGAAAAGCAGAGCCTACTTCTAATTGGATAGAGAACTAACAATTTTTCAAGCTATATGGAGTCCTTTGTCAACAGCAGTTCTGACAGGACATCAGGTAGCTCAGAGCCTTTAAATCTGTCATTACACAAGTTATTCTTAGAGGCAGCAAAATCTGTATGTTTTGGAGCGGCTATGTGGTGTGGTGATATTTTGCTGTCTAACCTTACTCTAAGGTGTCATACTAGTTCTCCCTGGTCTCAGCATATTTTGTATCTGAAGCATGTGTTTGTTCCTCAGGGTTTGTGGATGTGGAAACTCCAACACTCTTTAAAAGAACCCCAGGGGTATGTATTCTGTACAATTGCATTTTAGCCTCCTGTGACTGCGTAGATTCAATTATTGTCAATTGCCACTTGGCCTTCATTGCTGTTCCTGCACTAAGTAACAGCTCGTGCAAATTTCTGATGAGATATATGGATTCTTTTAAAAGTAGAGGGAGTGAAAGGGAAGAGGTGATGTCTTGTGTCTTAATTTGGAACCTTGAAATGAGTAAAAGCTTCTATCTTGTAGAGCACATACTGAATGCGAGTCCTGTCCTAGGACAGCCAGATAGTAAAACCAAAAAACTTCTAAGTACTGTTTCCCCAGCATTTGTCTCTTAACTAGTGGCTTACTGCTATGACACTACAGAGTCAAATTTTAATTTCTGAGTTTATATTCCTTTCTTTCACTTCAAAAATAGTCACAGATAAGAGAGTGGTAGCCCAGTAGTTGTTGTTGCCACTAACATGTGGAGCTTTTGCATTTAAACCCTGTCTTGGATGCTGTATTGTTATGCATTAGTATTAGAGCAGAAGGTGGAGAATCCTCCCTTGGTATATTTCACAAGTTGGTTAACAAATGTTTTTAAAGTGTAATAAATATACAGCCATTTCCTCTCAAGTGAGATTTCATAATGGAAAATAGGGAAAATAGTTTTTTTCTTCTAGTGCTTCTAGTTGGTGCTCTCTCTCAGGAATTGAGGCCGCTTATTTGCTGAATTATGTAATATTTTCTATCTGATGCTAGGGAGCAAAAGAATTCCTCGTGCCCTCAAGGGAAGTGGGCAAGTTCTACTCTCTGCCACAGAGTCCACAGCAGTTCAAGCAGCTCCTCATGGTTGGAGGCCTGGACAGGTAAGAATGTCTTGGACTCCTGTTCTCTGTGTCCTGTCCAGGGTTTGCTTGGTTTGATCTGTGAAGTATTAGATAATTCCCCAAAACTTACTGCAGTGGATTTTGTGTTTTCAAGAGGGATCCTTAAATACTGAGTACTTTTCAGCTAGGCCAAGCCCTTCCCCCAGAACAATAATGCCTTCTAGTAAGAAGTGTATCCTGTTGGAAAGTGAAATATTCACTCTTGTTTTAAATAGAAACCTCATATAAAGCAGTCTGCCTGAAGGGCAGAAAAATCTAGTGTATGTTAAGAGCCTTTCCAAGAGTAAGCTATAGAACTAATTGAGATGAGGCTGGGCAGCTGAGCATGATTGAGACAAGGAAAGCGTTTTCTCAGGATGCATGCGTAGAAAGCTTTTATTTGGGCTTGTTTCTCCAGATAAAATTGAAGGAGAGGGAGACAGTTGTTCACACAGTGAACTTCAGGACAGATCTTGACCATGAGTGAATTTTACAGTCAGTAGAGTGCAGGTTGGGAGTGGAAGGTGGGCAAAGCAGTTTTGTATGCCCCCGTTGGGGCGCAGCTACCTGGTAGCCTACATGTGCCTCTGAAAGATATGACTGAAGATAGATACAGCTGCTGATACAGTTTTTTCCACTCAAAACTTCATGCTTTTGAGGGGATGGGAACAGCCAGGGCTATGAGCATCTGTTAGTTGGTTTTGGTTTTTTTTTTCTTAATAGTTAATTCTATACACAAAATTTAATTTAGGGTACTTTAAATTGTTATCTAAGTAAAAGTGTCATTGCAGATACTTTCAGGTTGCTCGCTGCTACCGAGATGAAGGTTCACGGCCTGACAGGCAGCCTGAGTTCACTCAGGTAACCAGCTCACACTGCCTTTCATGATCATCCTCAGCCCAAACAGCTTGTAGCTGTGTTCCCTTCTGAAGGCCTGCCTAGCTTTTTGTGCTGCTTGGTGGATACAATGTGGTTTGCTGCGTATTTCACAGTCACAGCCCTTTGAAGTTAGTAAGGGACATGCACAGAGTGGTTACTGTCCTTGGCTGACTGCACTGTCCCAGGCGCCATAGATGTGGGAATTGCGTTGCAGCAGTCATTCTGCTTGATGATGGAATCTCTTCTCATCCTCCTGGGTCAGGCATCCCATTTCTCAGCCTTGAGTTCCCAGGCAGTTACCCTGGTTCATTCAAAATTTCTCCTTCTGTCCTTGTCATTATTACCTCATTCAGATCTCTGAGGAGTTTGTTGTCCGAGTCACCAGGCTGTAGTGATTTCATAAGCACACGCTCAGTCTAATGCAGTCATGCTATGATTTCATATAGCATGTTATTTCTTTTTATGCTGGCTTTATAGTCAAGAACTTCTGCAAGTAGCAGTGCAAAAGCAAACCTTTAGCTAATGTGGAGTTCCCCCTCTTATTTTCTATTTTAAGATAGATATAGAGATGTCATTTGTAGATCAGGCTGGGATCCAGAGACTGATAGAGGGCCTCCTGCAATATTCCTGGCCTGAGGAAAGAGGCTCCATTATGACTCCTTTCCCTTCCATGACATATGAAGAGGCACTGGCTGACTATGGGACTGATAAACCAGACACTCGTTTTGGGATGAAGGTGAGGGTTTGCCTGTTGGAAACCTGTAGCTTCTCCTTTCTGTCAATGTTTTAAGAATAATTTTTGTTTAAATCATATATATGTGAGTGGCTGGAGTTCCTAATGGAGTTCTAATACCATCATTACTGCTTTATGAAGGTAATCTTTTATTGGAGAAGAGAGAGTTTGATTATTTGATTGTAAGAGAACATATGTCTTTAGGACAGTTAATTTTAAAAATAGAGTGCTAGGAAGCAATGTATCTTGCTTGTCTTAAAATCAGAAGCCTGTAAAGCATGCACAGATACTGTAAGTGCTTTTCTCTATTGCACTCCAAAGCATGCTCCCATTGAGCATGCTTCATGACACAGGCTCCTTCAGCCTATTAATGGCCTGAAGATACTTTCAAGATAACCAATTACAGTTGTATGCATACACTATATATGCATTAAGAGTATGAAAGTATGAAATAAGGATATTGACAAATACATTAAGAGGAGCACTGCTGAAAAAAACAAAGAGCATCTTATATTTCCCCAGGAATTAATTTTAGGGGTTTCTTTTTTCAGTTTACAGCTCTCTTCATTCTAGTAGGATGTCACCATCTCAACCTTAGGTTTTCCTCATTCTCTTGCACTTGTGTTTCTGCAGTGCTGAGCCTCCTAATGGTTATTCCAGCTTGACCCCATTCACTTTTCTTTGCTGAAATTAAATTATTTACAAAGAGATAATATCCCAGTGTTGGAACGCATTAAGACACAGTGGCAAGATTTTCTTTCCGTGTTTCTGCCACCACTGCTTTTTTCTGTGATCTCTCCTTTTTCAGATAATGGATCTTGGTGATGTTTTGCGAAGATCGGACATTCAATTTGTGCGGAATGCACTCAATTACCCACGAGGCACCGTCAAAGCCATTTGTATCCCTCAGGGAGTGGTAAGTGATGCTTTAGATACTGCTTATGGTTTATGTGAAATAAAATAGCAATTTTAATTCCTTTGTTGGTATGAGCATGTTCCTTGCTGCTTCTGGAGGAGTAGTGCTGTTCAGGAAGCATGGGATTGGTCGTGACTGACATCAGGCTGGGCTGAGTGGTGTTAGAAGGGGGGAATGGAGATGAACAGGTGACAGGAAGAATGTGTTGCCCTTAAGAAAGGGGGGAGGAAAACAGAGCTGCAAGGTCCCTTGAGGACAGGGAAGTCTCTCAGGGTTTCAGTTTTCTGTTGTCAGGGGTGGCTTCTGATGTGCATCTCAGTAATAAACTGTGCCCTGTGGCAAGAAATTGAAATAGAGCCAGGTGTGGTACAGCTTTGTTCTGGACTATTAAGAAAAAGGTCAGGTGATTACTTCTCCTTCTCATGTTCTCTTTTCCTGCATTTGTGGGCACAACTCATGTCTTGTAATGAGAATGTTACAGACCAAATCGAAGGCTGCTGGTAGATCATAAAATCATAGAATGGTTAGAGTTGTAAGGAACCTTGAAGATCATCGAGTTCCAATCCCCCTGCCATGGGGGCACACCTCCCACTAGAGCAGGTTGCTCAAAGCCCCATCCAGCCTGGCCTTGAACACTTCCAGGGATGGGGCATCCACAGCCTCTCTGGGCGACCTGTTTCAGTGCCTCACCACCCTCACAGGAAAGAATTTCTTCCTAATATCCAATCTAAATCTCCCCTCTTCCAGTTTAAAACCATTACCCCTTGTCCTGTCACTAGTCTTCCTGACAAAGAGTCCCTCTCCTGCTCTCCTGTAGGCTCCCTTCAGATACTGGAAGGCTGCTAGAAGGTCTCCCCAGAGCCTTCTCTTTTCCAGGCTGAACAGCCCCAGCTCTCTCAGCCTGATCTCATAGGAGAGAATGCAAAATATTATTTGACAGCCATATATTTTCTCAGGGAAGCAGATTTAATTCTGTCTGCTGGCATCCTTGGCAGCTTGGGCAGTATAGGAAAAAAATTCACTGAGCACTGAGTTTTATTTGGGGAATAGGACTTTCTGGCATGGTTTCTCTGGGGATTTTTTACTTGTGGCACAAAGTGCAAGTTACCAGCTTCCCACAAGAGGGCACCAAGGTGTGCATTTGAACAAAACAGAAGTGGACTCTTGAGCCCCTCTAAACATTAGCATAGCTTAAAGTCCTCACAGCTGCAGCATTTCTTTGCACATGAGTCAACCCAGTCAACTTCCATCTGTTCCTCAAAATTGTTTTCTGCATCAACAATGTGGTGGTGTAACCTTGCTCCTGCATGCTGGAAGCAGGCAGTTGGCACAGTTTGACTGCTGACCAGCTACATCTGATCTGTGACCAGGGAGAAAAACCGCAACCAGATAAAATAGAGGGGCCTCTTCCTGAAAGTAGCCCTTAGAGAAGACACCCATCTGCAGCCAAATGCTGTGGGTCCTTTCCTATTCCACAGCACTCATTAGAACTTGTACTAGAAACAAAAGAAGTCAGTAGATTTGAATCCCACTTGGGCTTTCCATAAATTTTGATGATGTTTAATGTGTCTTCTCTTGCTCTTTCCCTAGAGATATCTTAAAAATAAAGATTTGGAGTCATTAAAGGAGTCTGCAAAATCTCAATTTAACCAGGTGAGACAGAAACACTGCTGAGGCATTGCAAATGGTGAATGATGGACAAAGTGTGTATAAAGGCACTTCCAGTCAGAGGAAGGTAGAAGAGCAGTTTTTAATAGCTCAGAGTTGGTGCCTGAGTGTGGGATGCTGCAAGGCAGGAGAGGGCAGCACTGCAATGAACATACTCTTCTATTTCTTTAGGAAATCATGGAAATTATCTGCAGGCCTGATGGAAGCTTGAAGTCTCTGCTTACAAAGTTTCTTGATGAGAAGCAGCAGTCAGAGCTTATCCGTGCACTGAACGTGCAGGTGGATGATGTGGTACTGCTGGCAGCTGGTGAACACAAGCAAGTGGTAAGAAGCGTTTCTTGTGTATTGAATGTTGCTGCTGATGGTTTTGATGTTATCTGACCTTAGTCTAATTCTTCTTAGTATTAAAATAGGTCACCGTCTAATTCTGTGTCTCTGTGGAGCTGAAGCTATAGTAACAGCAAATAATGCATGAAATGTATCCATTGCTTTCATTTTCCCCAGTCAAAGTCTGGGAAGAACTTGTAACTGAAATGAAAGCTGGAATATAAAACGGGAACAAACCAGTTCCTCCTTTTCTCTCACCTTAATGTAATTTTTAAAGCATCAAACAGATTGGAAAACAAGGTCAGCTAGGTAATTTTGTCTCCCATAAGCAGATGAGTGAAACACAGCTGTTTGTTAGCAGCAGTGATGGGAGATTCTGTCCCTACCCTCCTCTGTATTCTTGCCAGCAGACATCATAAACCAGTGCTTGGAAGGCAACAAAGTGTCATGCTTTGCTTGGCAGCCAAAAGTCTCTTCCTGTCCCTTCATTTCTTTGTCTGAAAAGTGTGGATCTTACCTGTGCTTCCTCAGTTAATCCATATTTGTGTGGAGCCTGAGGCTAGTCCAGGAAAGTTCTGTGAAGATGGAACAGTTAATAGAAAATGGGCTTTCCAGATCCTTACTAGTCTTTGTCAAATCTTAGAGCTACTGCTACCTCATCAGGAAGGTGACATCTTTCAGGATAAAAGGCAAAAGTGTTTAAGGCAAAAATGCATTACAACTTATGCTGTCTGTGATACTACCTTTATGAAACACTCTTTCCCTGGTCAGTGTTTGAGCAACTTCCCTGATAGTAAAATTGCCCTGTCTCATTCTGTCCCTTCCCTTTTGCAGTGCTCTGCATTAGGAAGACTGAGGTTGGAAAGTGCTGACTTTCTTGAGGCGTCTGGGCTGGTACTCCGTGATCCTTCAGCTTTTCACTTTCTGTGGGTGGTGGATTTCCCTCTCTTCCTCCCAAAGGAAGAGAATCCCACTGAACTGGAATCTGCACATCACCCCTTCACTGCCCCTCATCCTTCAGATACCTGCCTCCTCTATTCTGATCCCACAAAGGTAATTGATTTCATGCCTGCCGTGCTGATGCTTTCAGAGTTGCGTTGTGGAAAATTAGGCAAGTAGCAGCTATTTATACTGTAAAATGAGATGTTGTTCTCTGGAACTGATGGCATATTGTATATGCCTGTTTGGAAGAGATGGCTTCCAGATTACTCCAAGTGGCAAATATCCATATGTGCCCCTGACGAGAGGGACTTATAAGAAACAACCTCTTAAAGGTGAGGAGTCTTATATTTGACCAACCTCATGTTCCTTCAGGTTTGATCTGTGCTGTTCCCACCTCTGTCAGCAGCAGTCCATGCCCCCAGTAGCAGGGGTATTTGAACTGCAAGGTACTGCAGAGAGCAGTGTTGTAGTATGTCATGGTTTCATTTCCAGTGTCTTTGCCATCTGTGTGCAGGTCATTGTTAGGTGCATCTGTGCCGTAGCCTAGTTCATTTCTTTTTGCAGGTCCGTAGCCAACACTATGACCTTGTGCTGAATGGCAATGAAGTTGGAGGTGGCTCCATCAGAATTCACAGTGCAGAACAACAGCGTTTTGTGCTGGAGAAAGTGCTGAAGGTAACACACACAAATATCTCTAACGTTCTCTTGGAGATCCGTTTCAAATTCTGAAAAGAAACACTTGTGTGCTTCTCTCATAAAGAAATGTAACTCCCAGCCCTGAGCTATGGATGGCTTCATCCTACCTTCATCTTATGTTCCTAGTAGGAAAAGCATTGTTTGTCCAGTGACAGTTATGTAATTTTGCAGGAGGATTCTGAGGTACTGTCCCACTTGCTTGAGGCTTTGGAGTTTGGAGCTCCACCTCATGGAGGAATCGCTTTAGGTAAGTGCTCTGTAGCTCTCCAGGATGCAGGTAGTCACAATAGAGTCCCAGGAGCCAAGCTTTAAGGTTGTTATCAAAAGCCTTATCCTTCCTGACAGAGGTGGCTGTTCTGGTGTTGCTGTTTGGCACCACCAATGTGATACACCGTGTGAGCTCACATGGTGCTTGCATTTCTGTAACTGCTTTGTGGAAGAAAACAGAGGTCTTGACACCAGGTGCAGAATGTTTTGGTGTTCCTCTCCAGCATCATAGTATGATTTAATTCTTATGCAAGGGCCAGATCACATGTTGGTGGCTCTAAGTGTGATGTTTATCCGCTGTCCCACAAAAACAATGTGTTCATTAAGATTACATCATCTGTATTCTCATTCTTGCGCAGCCAGAACAAGATTCCTGTAGCGCATGCCCGAAGGCTTGGGACAGCACGGTGCTTGTTTCATGCCCTGGGTCACTGCCACAGCCTCGCCCTCTGCTTCAGTATCACTTCTCTTCTTCCATATCTGTTCTGCTCACTAATTCAGAGAGCTAAACTGGCAGTTAATGAATGCTGCCAAGTTAGCTCCTTGAGCTGGCGCAGTGTGGACTTGACGGGTGCCTGTGCCAGCACAGGGAGAAGATGGAACTCCAGTCAGGAGTGGGAGGAGACAGCAGTGCTGATTTCGGTTGGCTTAAGTTGTTGTGGAATGGTGTCCTCCGAAGTCAGCCTAGTGCTGTGTACAGCATTACAGCAATGTTAGATTTATTTTTTTTTTCCTAGAACTTCACGAGTTTATGGGTTTAAAAAAAAACAAAACCAAACAAAAATCCCACCTCAAACCAGCAAAACAAACAACAACAACAAAAAAAACCCACCACAAACCCCGAAGCTAACATTTCAGTTTGTGGTGTTCCAGTGTGATTTCCCTCTATCCAATCACCCAGGCGCTCTTGTTCTTTTTCTAATTCCTCCTGGTTGTTGCAATCCTTTAGAACTGGTTGACCAAGAGCTTTAATTGAGCTGCAGTTAAGCAGAGCCCTGACAGTGTTTCTGCAACTGAACTGCCCTGGCTTGTTATTGCTGTTTTTGCCAAGTCTCTCTTGTAGTCCTTGATACGCTGTGGAATTTTTTTTGTAGTATTGAAAAGCTGTATTTTGGTAGGTGTTTCTGATCTTTAGGTAAGTCTGTTTCTCTGCTACTGGTTGAGATTAATTTTTTCACTTTACTTAGTATTGTATCAGCTTTTTCAAGATCAGCATCAACTCCATCTTTCCAATTTTTCTCAGTTGGAAGAGGTAATACAGGGCTATAATTCGAGTGGTTCACCAATTTCTTTTCTGCATCTAGGTCTTGACAGGTTGATCTCTCTCATTGTTGATGCTCCAAGTATCCGAGATGTCATTGCTTTTCCTAAATCCTTCCGGGGACGAGACCTGATGGCCAATGCTCCAGACTATGTTACTCCGGAAGAACTAGAGCCGTATCACGTCCAGGTTTCCTGGCCTCTTGAAGAAAAAGAGGTGAAAAAGAACTGACTTTAAAGCCAGTAACATAAGCTGATCTGTTTAATCAGAAATGGTTACAGCTTCTAAATACTAGAGTTCAGTTCAGAAAATATCAGCCGTTATGGAACAGGGAAGGTAGGCAGTACAGCCCCACTGTCCTATGGCAAATAGATATATGGGCTCTCTACTGGGAATTCACTTGTGTGCTGGAAATGGGAAGAAGTAGAAAAACAAAAGAATGTAATTCTAGCATAGGATATTGAGACTGTTCATTTTGGGCTGTCATGTTGGAGAAAAGACGGAATCTACTTCTTTTTACTCTCTACCTTTTACATACCCTTTGCAAAATATTTATTTTCCCATATTCAGGAGGTGGTTGTCAGCTTCTCTGACAGGATAGTTTGTATTTCTGATAATCATTAAATCTCATAGCTGAGGACTGTTACAATAAAGCAGTGCTATGCTGGGCCAAGAGCTCTGGACACGTCACAGCAAATCATCAGTGCAGCCAGCAGCTTGTCTCATGTTGGAGAATACAGGATCATCCAGAACTTGCCCTGGGGAGTTCATATCCAACTGTGCTCTCCCATCAAAGAGGGAGGAGAGAGAAGTGTTCCAAACATTTGAAACAGTTGCCCTCGTGATATTCATCAAAAGAGGTGATGGTCTGTCTTTGGGGCCTGTGGTCCCAGTGCTTTTCAGCACACTAATTCTGAAGTTTGTATGTTTGTAAATAAAGTTTATCTGGCAATGTGGTTTTGACTGAGCTTGGCTTTGGGCTTTCTCTGTGAGAACGAACTGCTAGTTTTTCTTTATGACCCCTGCTCCCTCCAGGAGGTGACAAGAGATCTGTGACAGCATAGCGGGATTGCTGCTTTCCTGCGAATTCTGCCTGGTCCTGCAAACCTGCTGCTACTGTGGTAAATGATCCAGCAGCAAGTTCCTTGCAAGTAGCTGTCTTCATCCCTGTCCCACAGAACAGCTGTGATGCAGGAGCAACTCTCTGAGTGGAGCATGGGCTCTAGTGGTGTTCTACTAGAGCATGCCACTTGGCTTTCTGGAGTGTACAGCAAGTTCCCTGCACAGGCACTACAATAGATTTTCTTAACTCTACCTAGACTGGAAAAAGTAGAGAGTTAGTGGGAGGAAAGGAGGGTGAAAGAGCTGAGGAAAAAGGGATGTGAGGGTGTTACCTGAATAAGGTAGGAAGATGGTGCAAAGGAAACAAAACGACAGCAGGAAGGGAAGGACAGCAGGAGGCATTTGCCAGAGGAAGTGCTTGAGGACAGAAGGAAGAGTGTGATTCTTGTCTGAGCTGATACTGAACTCCAGCTTTTTGTGGAAACCTGCTCCAAGGTTTATCAGCTAATTCAGTCTCCACTTTGTGGGATAGTATCAGCTGGTGGTGCACAGGGCTGGTATTTTTGAATACTGGACTGTCCTATTGAGAAGCAACAGTGGGGGAGGTGGCTTACCTCCTTAAGGTCACTTTTTTTTGAGTATTTTGTACAAGTAACAGTAGAGCTGACTTGCTGCCGCTTTGCCGATTAGAAGATGATGGAGTTATGTGTGTTTAAAAAAAAATAATAAAAAAAATCCGTTCTTGTCCCGTGTTATGATTGTTATTGTTAGTCTCAGAGCATGGTTAAATGCTCTGTTGAAATACTGCATTGAAAAGAAAGCCCAAGCCACAATCCTGGATCTATATTCACATTCATCCTACCCATGTTTAAAAAACAAAGAAAAAAAAAAAAAAGAAGAACCCCTCAATTTTTTGGTGGTTGTTTTCACAGGGGGCGAGGGTGGGAGGTTGTTATCTTGTGGGAGTTGTGCTATGTATTTTTGTACTTTTAACTTAAGTGGTGATGTGGAATATACAGACACTAAAAGGCTGTATTTTTTATTTGCGCTGTTTTATTTAGGGGATGCTATGTTTTGTTATTTAATTTCTTTACCAGTAATGAAATTGACTTGCTCGTCATGTGTGCTCACTTGAGTGATGTGTGTTCCTAAAGCAAGGGTGTCAGAGGCTTGTTTGAGGCTGAGGGCATTGAATCACAGAAAATAACAGTTCTGAGAAGTTCATCACTCCCCCCAGACTATTGTTTATAATAACTGTAAACATAATGTGCTGGAGTTTTTTGTGTTGTGTTTTTTTTTTTTTTTTTTTTTTAAATTGTGTAATGAGGGGTAACTGCAAAGGCAAGTGCTGTTTGCATCTGAAGAGACCCAATTCTTTGAATTAGGATTGTTATCAAGCCTTCAAAGGGTAACTGATGCTCTGAGAGTCTTAGGCAGAAATGTAACACTGACTGAAACTTTCTTCTTGAGAGCACTCGTTGAAACACGTGAGCAAGCCATCTCCAAAGCATACGCATCCTTCTTGTGCGAGACGAAGTGTGATGTTTGTTTACCTGTGCTATATTAAGGGCTCACTGCAGTTGTGAGTGTGTGACACAGCTACGATGAGCTACCGTGAAAAAAAATGCAACAGACCATGTTGTTGGAGCTGCTGCAGTCCTGCCGCAATTAGGTCAGCAGAAAAGATATATCCCAAATTTATGTATGCCATCTGTGCTTGGATTTCCGGATCAAGGTGGCTTATGATACACGTGTGTGAATTTGCCAGTGGTTGTGTGAGTGTTGCCACAGGGAAGACATTAGTTGTTTTGTTTTCTGTGAGTGTTGTGTAAGGTTTCGCTTGGGCTTGTGGGTTCTGCAGGACGTCACTTCTAAACCACAATCTTGTTGGCATGCTTAGCTGCGTATTTTGGCAGAAGCAAGCGTAGACAAGACACTGCAAAGAAATACAGGGCGGTCATATTGCATACCAATATCGCATGTTTGCTGGGGAAAAGCAGCTGGCCTGTGATCCTGAAAACAGGTATTAAACTCAGTTATTGAGTTTAATGCCGTGTCCATCAGAAGCACCTACTGAACGTAAGCACTGCGATAGCCACAAGCTTCAAGCTTTCCCAGAGCCTGCTTTACCTTCCTTTCTTTCTCCTGTTTGAGAGAAACCTTTGTAGAAATATTGCTGTGTGAACTGTGCTAAAAGATATCAAGTCCCGGACTCCTCTCTTAAGAGTTAATCTTTAATCTTTCATTAGAGGTGTGGTGTATAAGAAAAGGTTGGTGACTGTTGCTGCATGGTTTGGGTGGGTTGATTGTGGGTTTTGTGGGGTTTGTTTTTTTTTTTTCTTTCCCATACAGAAGAAGTCTTCAAGATCCAGCCATATCAGTGGTGTAAATCTGTTCATCAACTAAAAGAGAGTCCAAAGTCCTTGAGGGTGCCTTTATACTATTCCTGTTTGCCAAAGAGCAAGTAGTAATAGAGTTAGTATACGCGGACTCCTCCCTGTGTTGGAGGTACTGAGGCTGTTGGTTGTTACCAGAAATACCCCTCTTGCACGGAGAGCACCCTCCTGTGCTACAATACCTATATACATAAAAATTAGTAGTAAACTCATACTGTTACTATCTCCAGATTCCTGCAGTGATTTCCACGTGTCATGGTGACTCCTGCGCTGCTCCTTCAACCCCTCTTTTTGATGTGTGTGTGTGTACGATGGATAAGAAAATTTTCCAGCCTCTGGGTGGAAGCTGCCTGGAACGGTTGGCTTTGTTGGGAATAGAATCACCAGCTGCCTGAGGATTTGTTTTGGGTCTTTGCGGTGTGGATCAACTTGTGGTTGGGTGTTTTTCCCACACACAACAGTTGGGCAAGTTCCACTCCAGAGAACTTACATGAGTAACGTACTTGGGATGTGAACGTTAGGGAGGGTGATAGGATTGTACAAGGAACATTCTTGCATGAGCTGGAGTTGTACGTAAGGCCTTTGTGCTTCTTTGACACCTCTGGCTTGCTGATTTTTCTTCTGTTAGATCAGAACTAAACGCTAGTAAAATGGAGAGCCACTTTGTTCCCCACCTGTAGGGGAACTGGCTCTGTGTATGTTTCAATAGATTCAACTGGAATGACCCTCTAGTAAGGTTATACTACTCTTTTATAGAATAACAGAATAGTTAGAGTTGGAAGGGACCTCAAAGATCATTGAGTTCCAAGCCCCCTGCCATGGGCAGGGACACCTCCCACTAGACCACGTTGTCAAAGCCCCATCCAGCCTGGCCTTGAACACTCCCACGGATGGGGCATCCACAGCTTCTCTGGGCAACCTGTTCCAGTGCCTCACCACCCTCAGAGATAAGTTTCTGGTCTGTTTTGGTGGTTTTGGCCCCTTCCATTACAGGAATGTGGCATTCTGGTGGGACTTAGGCAGCCCAAGTATTGTTTGTGTTTGGGTTTCTGTGGTATTTTTTGTCTTTTGGTTTTGGTTTTTTTTTTTTTTTTTTTTTTTTTTTTTTTTTTTTGAAAAAATATTCCAATCCATCACAAAA
>VZRU01014468.1:342397-388518 GCA_013398155.1 Pedionomus torquatus
CTCTCCTTTCTTTTAGGGGGGAGGAAGGGCCACCTGTCAATCTGGTTTTGGGAGACCACAACAGTGAGACCTAGTGTTGCTGCATGTGAACAGGAGGTGGTGCTTTGTACATTTTTTGTGGCGAATCTCCAACCCCAGGAGGGCATGGCTCCACTGTACTATATTTCATCAGCGTCTCTCCCACTGGGAGCAATGGAGCAGGCACGGCATTGGGTGATGCTGTGCTGGTGTCCAGCATCTGGTGAATACAGACAGCCTTGGAAAAAGAGTCTATAATGGTAAGAGCAGAAGGATAAGGAGAGCTTATCCTCTCAGATATAAGGATTCCATTTTTTTCTCCTGCTTGCTTTGTAGCTTTAGTTTTTTTCACAATGATTTGTTTTGACCACACTTGCTGTTGTCAGTGTAGGTAGCCAGCTGTCTCGTGAGGATTCTGGATACACTCCCTGGCCCATGTGTTAACAGCAGCAGAAAAGGCACAGACAACTGACAGCCACCTAAACACTATCAGATGGAACTCCCTCATGGAAGCTTCACGTGACTTCACCTCTAAATGTCTGGGCTCTTATTTTAGGCTTGTGTTTTAATTTTTTTTTTTGTTTTGTTTTGTTTTTTTTTCAAAGCATTGTTTTATGTAATTAAAAAATGTTGATTACATGCAGTCACCAGCTGTGCCAGCCACAATTTTATAATAAACAGAGCTCTGTGACAGATATATTCAGCCTAGATTGGTCACATTTGCCTCTAATAACCCATCAGGCTCCAGCTTTCTTGTTATGTTTTGGTAGCCTTTGTGTAGTGCTAAACTAGAGTTGAAGAAAAACGTTATGGATAGTTCTCCCATTAATTTAATTATATTTTAAATGTATTGATATTTCTGTAGCTGTGAGTTCTGCTGTTAAATAATGTGTTACTCTAAAAAGTACTTCTTGCTTAATTTGAATGTTTTGTCAGATGATTTCCTGAGGTACCTTCCTTTTAGATTAGAAGGAATGAATACTGAAATTCTGTCTATATTTTCCACCCTGCTCATCATTTCACAACCTCTTAACCTCTGCTTTTCAATCACACGAATTCTAAGCTGTGGTGTTTTAGGTCATCTCATCTGCCTTTCCTGTGGAAATCGCTGCGTATCTCCTGTGCTACCAGCAGTGACCTCCTGTACACCCACCGACAGCTGGAGCACCAAAAGTCCATGCTGTTGTCGGCTGCTTAAAGTCTTCCCCCTTCCTTCCCCCCATGTCTCACTGTTTGTATTTATCAATCTTTGCTTTTTGCTCTGCTCTGTGTAAAGGTTCTAGGTAACTTTTTTCTTTTTTTTCGGTCCAAACACTAGTATTAACCATGAACATCAGTTACTGTTAAAAAACAAAACAAAAAACTGCAACAAACCATTATCAGAAAGATCATAAAGTACCTGGAAAAGAAAAGAGGAAGCTTTGGCAGCAATTTGCACTTTCCCAAGTAGCAGGTGTGTACCAAAGTGAATAATATAAAAACATTTCTGGGAACAGTTAGTACAAGGGGCATGTACAGTGGCAGTTTTCCCTGAACAGCAATCATAATGTACTATTGGATTTTATTTTTTTTTAATGTTATCCTCTATTTGGAGAGTGATGGATTTAAAATGCTCAGTCCTGAGAATGTTACTTGTTTTCTTAGCAATTTGAAGAGAACTGTAGATGAAGACTTCAGCTCTTTGATGGTGTCCCTTGAAATGCAGGCTCCTCATTTGTCATCTATACAATTTTTCTTGTCATTACATCTTTATTTGTCTATAAAGAAAGAGACATCCAGTACAGTTTTGTAAAAGAAAAGACTTAAATGGGTTTTTTGTAGCATGAACAAAACTAATTTGACAGCAATTACAGTGCCAGGGCTCTGAGTAGGGTGGTACTGAGCGACTCGAATCCTTTCAAATACCATCACTTCACTTTGACTGGCAAAACAACAGTGTCCAGAGCAAAACGGGAGTGATATTTCTTGTGGGTGATACAGCCCCCGGTTACTGTAGGATGCCATTTTTTTTTGTTGCTCTGTACAAACCTTGGAGAACAAACATGAGAGGTGGGTGGATGACAGGCTGACTAGCTCAAGGTCACACAGGGTATTGTCCCAGGGGGAGCATCCCAGGAATACTGTAACAGCTCATAGGAAGCTAACTCATCT
The DNA here is from genome assembly GCA_013398155.1 of Pedionomus torquatus. Classification (NCBI taxonomy): domain Eukaryota; kingdom Metazoa; phylum Chordata; class Aves; order Charadriiformes; family Pedionomidae; genus Pedionomus; species Pedionomus torquatus. Next base: position 344,567 of record VZRU01014468.1, read on the forward strand.
CTAACCTCCCAAACTCCTTTACAAGGAAAAAATGCTGGAGTACAAATAAAAAGTATTATCTCATATTCATAGTAAAAGTTTAAAAAAGCAATTATGGAAGGCAAGAGCTTGATTTGGATGTTTAGGATGTCTTGTAAAAATCCCAAGAATCCTTCTTTAAATAGAATTTCATGTGAAAGCATATAAAACCATGAATTCTCATTTTAAATTTTCACTGTTAATATTGTATAACTAGAGAGAGATACAGAAAATCCCTGGCAAATCTTTGGGGTGGGGGTGTGAGAAATGATTCTTTTAATGGGAGGAGAATAATTTTAGCGCAGCTGCTGCAGAAATACAGAGGACCAAGCTCTACCTACAACTTATTTTGGAGATAGCTTGCTGGTTTTAATGCAGTTGCAGGAGCCGTATGAAGAAAATATCTGGGAGGCTGTCACTAATTTCACTTGTGGAAGATGAGATAAATAGTAACGAGTATAAACACCCATTAAATGTAGACTCACTGGTTAAATAACTGTGCTGACTAAATTACTCTATGTTGTCTATATTAATGTGACAATGAGGTGCTTTGTAGTCAGGATGACAATGATATTCAGCTGGAATGATACTTTCTGAAAGGCAATTTCTGCGAGTTTATAATGTTATTAATTTTACCTGAACACTCCTCTGTTTAAATCTTGGTTGTGAGCCTGCAGACCTTTTTCTTCATGTCAAGGTCATTTCCATCCCCCTTTTCTGCTCCCCACGGCTTCCTTGGCAGCGCTGATCAAAGCGTTTGAGGGATGCCTGGTGAGCAGCAATTCGTTATTTCAGTTTTTGAGTCCAGCACACTGCATGGCCTCATAAACAGCTGCTGCAGCACAGGTGAGGAATAGGAATGAGTGACTGAGGTTTGGGGAATACAGAAATGAGGACTGATTAAGCTGACTTAAAGTAAAATAATGTGCAGTTAATTACTGCTGCCATCTTGTGGCTCCTGCATAGAAAGATTCAAAAATACTGGAAACTGTCAAAATAATCAGACTATTTTGCGACAGTAGGAAATACTGGAGCTGTTCTTTAAATAGCCAGTGACACTGGGTTTGGTGGGTGCGTTTTCCTATGGGGTTGTTGTTCCCTTTGAAATCATAAGGTTGATTGCCATGTTTTTTTTCCTTAGCCTTTCACGGTAGTGTGAACTAAAAGCTGGAGATGTACAGCTTTTGAACTGCCTTAGGCTTGTTTTGGTTTGTTTTCTCATTCTAGGAGCTAGTGTTTCAAGCTTCTTCTCTGTCTGTGGATGACTCCCTTCCATTCCCGTAGTCCCTGTAGTCCCTGTTGCTGGCATGGGCAGGGACTTCAAGAGGCAGTGCCTCCTGGCAGCTCCACAGGCTTGTCCAAGTCTATCTTCAGGGCACTCTGAGACTGTACAAGTGGTTACCACTTAACTGCTGGCATTTGTAATTTGAATCATTTAATGTAGTATTTGAGAGGTGGCATGTTGGACTGCACTGCATAGCTAGCATGCCCAAATGAAACCTAATTATTTTTTGGTTTATTCCAGGTTTCTATTTCATTATTGCAAGCTGGTTTCTTCCAGGTTGCCTGACTTGGAGCTCGCCTTTTGAGCAAAAGGAACAAGACTTTGGTGACAGCGACCTAAGGTGCCACCACTAAATGAATTCTCCCTTTGTAAACATGAGATTAATTGTATCTCTAAGCCTGTAGGAAAAATGGTTTTTGCTTCATAATGATCCCTTTAACGTAAGAAATACTTTATATGACTGTGACAACTCTTCCTTTCAGCAGTGCCAGTAAGCGCGACAAATGGGCAGGTCAGTACTTTCTTTGGTCCTCCTCATACTATTGTACTATATGTACATGTGGGATAATTGTGGGAACAGAAAGACCTATTGAAAAAATGTCAAGACCAAAATGTTTAATGCTTTTTTCCCCCTTTTTTTCCTACTAGTCATCATTTGAAAGTTCAAGGGGAAGAAGTGCTGACTAGTGATAATGACAAATAGTGAGATCTTTGCTTAGAACAGAGGGGAAAAAATACATTCAAGATGGCTCTTGGGAAATCAGGTGGTCTCAAGCTCTCTGAGTGTCAGGAATCTTATTAAAAAGTTAACTGAAGAGATTTCAGAATCATTGCAGTGATTTTTGCCACGTTGTGATGGACAGGTGAGGCACCTGATTGCTATAGAAATCATGCAGTACCTGCCTCTAGAAGGAATAAAAAGAGGACCTGGGTAATTATAGATCAGTTTAATTTTCATTCACAGAAGAAAAAAATATGAAACAAAAGCAGTCTGGAAGATACTGGACAAGTAAGCCACGTGAGCATTTTTGAGGAAAGTAATCTCAAAGCAGTGACCGTCATCCTATGGCAACATAAAAAGGTCTTATTGCTAGGGGTTAGGCACTATGTGACAACATACCAAGCTTTTTTGGCATAGTCATGCCTAGCGTGACTTTAGATGAAACTGGGTACAAGTACAAAATGTTTGGAAGGTGCTACACGGGGGAAAAATAAATTAAATTTTTATTTTTCAGATGCTCGTCCCAGGATAATTTCTTTCAACCTTAGATGGTGAATAGAAAACAGTTCCATGTATTTATTAACAAACTAGTACAAATTTGGAGAACTGTAAGCTATTGGGAGAAGGATGTGGCTGGTATTCAAACCTTGACAAACAGAGAAACGATCATGGAAAAACCTAGGATACCATGCAACGAAGATAAATGCAGGTTGCTGAATTTAGGAAAAAAACCAACCCAGCTCTGTAGACAGCAGCAGATGACCGGCTGTTCTGACAGCAGAAACTGCTGGTGTTTATACTGGGTCACAAACTCAACACGAGTCAACAAACTTGTCCTATTGTGAAAAGGCAAATACCATGCTGGGGTGTAAACAGTCATACGGCAAAACACACATTGCCTCCTCCCCGTTCTGCTCAGCGTGGTATGGTCTCAGCGACAATACCTGATTTGGGGGCTTGGAGCTGTGCCCTTGAAGAAGGACCTGCAAGCTGCCGTAATTCCCAGTCTGCACCTCTGGATGGGCCAAGAGCAGCAGTGTTCTCTTGCTGCCTCCTGACTTGACTGTTAAATAATTATCTTTGATACAGAAAATCTGTTTCCTCCTGTCAGTGAGCAAGGAAGGCAGAGACTGATGAGAGAGCTGACCGGGTGAACAAATGACATTCTCTTTCTGGTGTCATGTGTCCTATCCTAAAGCTTGGTTCCTGGCCCATGCAGAGTTGACCTGTTATGCTGCTCTGCTTTGACAGTTAATTCTATATTTGACCACTCTGTCTTGATGTTTTCCAAGAGGAAGAGATACTGCTATTCAGGTAGTTTTGTAGTTGTGAAAGCCCTTTTTTTATTTTTATTTTTATATACTTAATCTCTTCACATATTTTTCCCAGATTTAGCCTTACAGACGCAGTGGATGATCATGATCCTAACACTGCATTTTTTCAAGAGCAGAGAGGCTGTTTATATCATACCTTTGGCGGAGATTCTGAGCACTGCCTAAAGACTGTGGGGCTCCTGGAACTTGCATCCACACTGCCTTTGTATGCAGTCTGAGCTCAGGAGCATGTGGATCTGGATCAACTTGACTTGCCCATGCAGCTGTAGGGACTGGGGAACATCTTGTCTGCCTGCTGTCAGGCAAATAGTGTCTTTGCAAAAACAGGTGATGGAAAATCCTGAAATAAATCCTTCTATCTGTGGGTCAGCTTGTTTGGACATCTTTAGTCATGCATAAGGAGACTGCAGGTAGGATATGCACAACTTGGCTAATAAATATAGCTTTATGGCTTTAACACACAGTGAGGACAGGTAAGTTTTAAGTAGCTGCAAGACCGAGTGTTAATACAAGCTGCTGGACTAGGCTGTTACGTGCTTTTACTCTCCTCTCCCTAAGATGTACAAAGAACATTGGCTGCCTCCACAGGTGTTGCCAGAAGCAGATCTCCAATGTCCCCTTGCAGCAGATTTTAATGCTGCTCAGTTGCTGTCTTCTGCCTCCGTATTTCCCATAAAGTTTTCAATATTGATGTTTTTCCCCTTGAACCTTTTAGCTACTGACTTTCCTTGCTGTAACAATCCTGCAACTTTATCTGGCATAGCTCTGTGTTGTATCTTTTTTTCACTTCTTGGCAATTTCTTCTGCCTGTTTTAGGGAGCTGGGCTGCACTGAAGTTAGGCGTTGGGCCCTCAGACACTGCTGAAGAGAGGTACTGGCAGGTTAGAGAGAGATGACCCTATCCCCACTCTTGGAAGTGGTGTCAGTGAAGGCTAAGCAGATAGCCCTACCGATGTCAGGGAAGTGATTGTATGTGGGTCACAGCATCTTCCACAGGGGATAAAGACAGGCACATCTCCTCTCCAAGCGTGCCACTCTTTAAATAGAGGCTCAGCAGTTTTTCCAGATGTTAGTTTAGCAATCCAAGGGCTAAACAAACAGCAGCAGATGGGAAGTCTCCTGTTGTTGTGCACCACAAAGCTGGAGTACTATTCCAAAACACATTTTGCAGGGTATCTGCTCACAGCGGGTTAGTTTGAGTGAGCCGTGAGCTACAGCCGAAGGAAATGCGAGCGCAGCAGGAACACTGTTATATCCCTCTCAGTTGTGATTAGGAAGGAGCATTGGAAGATGATGGCTTACCTCTGAGCTCTGTGTGTTGCTGCTGCAGCAAGGGTAAATGCAGAATTAATAGCAAGTTTTTTAAGACTCCTTCTTCTTCCAGAAATGCTTTATCAAGAGTGTTGCTTGCAGGGGCATGTACTTTAGGAAAGAGAGAGGTTATCTTAAGAGTCCTTTCCCAAAAGAGTCTTCTGTTACATGATGTATTAGCAAGAAAGACCTTCTCTAGAGTCTGTGCTTATCCTCAGGAGATTAATTTGTATTGCGGACCTTTTCCTTGTATGTTTCAAAACCTCTTTTCTACCTCCATTTATCTGAAAACAGCATTTAATATTGGTTGTAGCATTTGGTCCATTGGTCCTCTGCACAGCCATCTGTGGTCGATGCCTTTGTTCAGCACCACCCCTGGCTTGGACTCTGCTTATGGACATTCAAAGCTTTGGGTCACCATCCTTTCCGGCAATTATCTTCTTCTGTCTTCAGAACATGGCCCCGGGATCAGCGAGTAGTGGAACCACAGGCTACGGAAGAAGCCAAAAGGCAGTGCTTTTTTCTCTTGGTTTCCCTTTGGGTGTATGTTTGCCTTTTCTGCTGTTTGCAAGCTCAGTTCAGCCTATAAAGGGCTTTCCCAGAGTCCCAGGGTCACAAATTCAAAGCCAGACCAGCTGTTTCCCGCCACTGCTGCCATGTGATGGTATCTGGAGCTAAAAGACTTCTTAGGGCATGGTGTGTCTGAAAAACACCCAAGTGACTAGCTCTGGGGTTTATTTTTCCAAGGCTGGGTATTGCTGGGTTCACGCCCTGGTTTAAGTAGGGCAGAATATGTATGTGAGAGGGGAAGGGGAGGGAAATGTCATAGGCAGGCGGACTGCCAGTGAAGCTGTCTGCCTCTGCAGGGACCAAGGGGGGCTCCCAAGGTGGATCCAAGCCATCAGATTTTACAGCCAGAAGGAGCTGCTGATTTCAGTAATGGCATTGCCCCCTCTGCCTGCTTGGAAAGATGCTTGGGGTTTGTTTATGCGCAAGAGAGTCGTATTCTGCCAGTGCCCCATCCACCACAGGGGATGTCTCTGTGAGCAAATGGCCAGCACTAATGCCATCCTGCGTGGCTGTGAATGAATTCGCCCTTTATTCAGTGCTCTCCACCCCTGCTGAGCCGAGAGCCCTGCACCGCTCACAGGAGTGCATAGATGCTGCCATTTGCAGCCAGGCTTCCACACCCCAGTGCCTCTCATCCCAGACAAAACCCAGGCCATGGAGCAGCAAACACAACAAGACCTCTATTCTTAGCCTGGAAAGCCTCAAAGCCGGTTCTCTGGGGTGCAGGGCGATGAATATGCAGTTTGCTGGAGCTCTTGACAAAGCTGACTGAATAGCAGCATTTGTTGTTAGCCCTGAACACACACTCCTCTCCCACTGGATCCGTAGCCTTCACTGCAGTTTTTCACAGTTACATAAATATGGCCTATTTTCCCCTCACAAATTAACATCTTGCTTGCTAAGTTTAGGCTTTCACACGCATAAAAAACAAACCCTCTTATTTTTCACACACAGCTGGAAATCCTGGCTCAGCCAGGGAGAAGCTGTCCCTGCCTGTATAAAGCCATCAGAGTGGACAGTGGTCGCTGGCAGGGTCCCCTAGCCAGTGGTGTGACTCCGAGAAGTCCCGGACACTGCATTGCAAACCGTCCAAGGTGCCTTCTCCTTTTCCCCCCCCAGGAAAGTCAGACCCCAGCCTCACAGCTGCGAGGATGCCGGAGGGTCTGCCTTCCCTGCATGGCGTCCTGGAAACTGGAAGGTTGGCTGCTTGTTTTGGGGCACAGAGGAGATGGCTCCTCAGTCCCCCAGAAGACACTGATGTGGGTGTATTTTTCCCTAAACGTGGTTTGCCCCCACCCCTGTGAATGTACTGGGAGATTATGCTACAGTGTATCTGCATTAGAAACAGCCCTATAGAGACTGGATGTCACTGGATGGAAATCTCCTAGCCCCAGGGTGTAAGAAAGCCAACTTGCATCCACTGAGACTCCGGGCAGCTTTATTAGTGATATAAGTAGTACAGACACACAGGGCCGGGAAACAGATGTCTTCACCCCACTCTTGCAGTAGTATTACTCCCTATTTCAGCAGCCTAAAGGGATCCAGCTGCCCAATGCTGCTGGGGTCTTTCCGTGGTGGGAATGGCTAGGATTTTGACGTAGCATCAAATCTCAAGTTCTTATTCCTGTTGCAGGGGAAATGAGGATACCTGACTGCATGTCCTCAAATTATTATCCACTGGACCAATGTATCTGCTCCTACAGTCAGAGAAGCCATCCATAGCTATGGATCCACAGTAAGACTTTTTCTATTCTAGGGCTGATGGTGTGCTGTAACTCAAAATGCATTGTGACAGCTCCTGGCAGTGACCAGTGAGTGAGACATTTCCTGGAACCGGGCACCAACATCCTGAGGCCAGTAGGAGAGGCAGGCAGTTAGTTGGGGTGCTGGATTTTGGCTCAGTAAGCCTGGGTCCTATCCTGCCCTGCTGTAGACGTGTATGTGATCTCAGGTGAGTCTTGAAGATGCGCTATTGAATATAGTCATTTAGAGAGAGAGATAGACGTGGCATTGTGGTGTACTTTCAGGTTAACTGCTGTGGAAGATATTGACTTGAAGACTTTCTGCACTTACAGATTCAGTGCACCACACTTACCAGTTATTATGAAAGGCATGCATGTGGCTCAGCATCCATGTGTCTCTGAAATTACCACTGGGAAACCTTGGAGTAGGGAGCTGGGGGAAACAGATGAGTGAGGGGTTTCAGGGGAGGATGTGCTAGCTTAAGCATCTGACTGCTTTTATTTTAATCCTTATGACTAAAGTGAGCACCCCAGGCAAGACCCAGCCCCTCGGAGTGGTAAGCCACTATAGGGCAGAAGAGAAAAAAAGGTGTATGATCTTTCAAAAAGCTGAAAAAAGGCATTAGTCACAAAGCTTTCGCTTCCTTCCAAAGAGAACTGTGCTTCTAAGTATGTGATGCTTTAGAAAATCACATTGTAAAAATCTGTAGAGTGAGGAATTGGTGCCCCTTTGGGGAGGATTATGGCTAGAACTCGGAATTCTTGGCATTTTGGGTCTGTTGTTGCAGCAGATCAGCACAGTGTCAGGGACTCCAGGCAGCTTTCTGTGCACCATGCAACTGGGAGGTGTGCCGGCTGGAGTGCCTTCCCACACCCTGCAACAGCCCTCTGCTGGACCTTTGGACCCGTATCAGCTCAGCCCAAATAGTGGGAATGGGGCAGGGAGGCTGAGCTTCAAATGATGGGTATATGGAACCCAGTCTCTGTTTTGGTGCAATGCCATCATCAGGCCAGGCTAGCCCTACATCAGCAGCACAGCTGAGGGTGACTGGGGTTGGGGATTATTTTTTATGTTCAACAGAGAACAGGAATCATCGTGGAAATGATGAACTCTCCATCGCTGCAATCCCTTTCTGTCCTCTAGAATGGCCCTTCCTCTCTCAGATAAAAACAAAGAAAACAAAGCCCCTGGTGCCCAGGCAGTAGTTTTCCTTGCTCCGATGGTCCCTGAGGTCCTAATCTCTTCCTTGTCCCTTTTCTCCACTGTTCCCGTGGCCAGGAGCGGATGCTGGCGAGTTCTCCATGGGCAGCAGCCAGCCTGCGGCAATAATGAGCACAAGTCAGGCAGTGCCATCCTATACAAGCCTCTGTCTGCTCTGCATGTGTGCATCTGCGGGAGCGTGTGCTCTCCCTCTCCCTTCTCCTCCTCTTCTCTCTTTCCTGACCCCCCTCTTTCCACCAGCTCTTTCACGAGATGCTGGGCTAGGGAGCCAGGAAAAGTGGCACAGTGCTGCTGCTGCTGCTCCAGAGAGAACCGTAGCCAGGCCGGCTTTGCCCTCCCCAATGCTCCGGGAGTCTGCAGACACTGTTCCTCAAGGTCCCAACCAGCCATGTCCAGCAAGCACCCCAAGCCACATAGCCACCACCCCGCTGCCAGCTGCAAGACAGGTAAGAGCTAGGAGAGCCTTGGTGGGTGATGAAAGGCCCTGTTGTCCTCCCCTCGGTTGAGTCCCCAGGGGAGGGATTTTTCACTTGCTCCTGCCCCATTTTTTCTGTGGGGAAGGATGTCTCTGCATCAAAGTGGGAGGGGAAGGGTTTTGCTCGGATGTCACGCCTATTAATGTTGTGGCAGAGCTTCTCCCGGTGTGGTGATCTTCCTGTGGCATCTTAGAAATGGACAAAGGGACACCGACACCGCTTCTGATTAGCAGACGGGGAAAGAGAGCGGCATATTTCTTAGGTTAACCCCAGCCCAGCCCTGGCTGGGCTGATACAGGAGCGGGACTGGTTGTGGCGTGATCTCCGTTTCAATGGGATTAGTGACGGGCCTTTGATGCTGGGAGAAAATATCAGTCTGTGCTGGTGCCTGTAGCTCTGAGATCGTCAGTCTCTTTTCATTTTTTTTCCCACTTTGCCATTGTTGCTAGTTTAAAATGGCGGATTTTATTTCCTTTGAATATTTGCATCCAGGGCATCTATGACGCTGTGACTAACACCCGGGTTGAACACTGGGGCTGAGCTAGTTAAAAATAAGACTAATTGGAGCGAAAGGAGAATGTGTCAGAGGCGAGAGAGCTGCACTGAGCAGAGGCTGTAGTGAAAACCTGCAGATAGCAGGAGAGGTGCTCTCTTTGGCTAAGCAGGGGATAACTCAAGGGGACTTGTTTTCCTGACTGCGAGGCCCGGGTAACTCACGGAGCAAGGGCCACTTCTTCGCTGGCTGGAGGATGGGGGGACTAAGCTGGTAATTTGCTGCAGCAGGGAAATACAAGTGACCTGTGGTGCTAGCATCTTCTCTCTGTGGCTATCGCTGTACCTGATCCCAGAGGAATGCCATCGCATTTCTGCATCGGGGAAGCATGCACAGTGCACAAAGGGCTGTGCTTTTGCTGTCTTGTTGGACTGCCCTTCTCTGAGACTTGTTTGTGCAGCCCCAGGCTCCTCCAGAGCAGCACTGTGTGGCCTCATACCCTGCTGTCCTTCCACGTGCCTCTGGAGATGCTGCCCAGTCCTTTGGGCTTGACTGGTGCAGGCCTTGGTAGAGCTCAGTGTGCATCCCTGTCCAGACTGGCAGGACACAGATGATTGCAGGCCAGTCTCCCAAGAAGAGATTGGTGCTGGATGCAGCAGACATTTTAATGAAAGAGCCACCATCTACTGGAGAAAGAGGATGACCCCATCTAAATCACTTCATTTGTGTTATAATTAAGGCTAGAGCAGCAGCCTCCAGAGATGAAAGAGAAATCCCAGCTCACTCATGTGATTAAATCTGTATTTCGTGGTACAAGTGTCCATTCAGCTGCTCATATGTTTTAAGGTAAGCACGTGTTCAGGTGTTTTGCTGCAGTGGGAATGACCTCCCAGTACCACGTTGTGTATCTGTGTAGTGGTTAATAGCCCCAGTAAATCCTTGCTGTGGGACTTTGATGCCCTATAAGCCTAAGCCTTTGATATAGCAGCAATAAGAGCAAAGAAGCATAGACCTTGCCCGTCATAAATGGATTTGTGACAGCAATCCAGAGATCTTGGGGCTGATTTCTAACATTCAATAAACGACTGGTTTGCAGTGCAAAACGCAGGCTGCTTGCAAACACCTTGAATGATCTTTCAGCAGAAAATTAACCCTGTCTGTCAGCAAGTCTCACTCCCTGGCCTATGTCGAGCATCAGATCTCAATCAAAGCCTACAAGGGACGGAGCATCTGCAGTAGGGGATCTTTCTGGAGCTCTGTCTGTCGGGGTGGATCTGTCTCGGCTTCCCAGCAGTACACACCAACTGCCTTACAGACGCTGCCATATTGACAGCAGCAGTGACGCTGAAAGCTGGGAATACTCCAAGGCCGCACAGAGCAGCTCTGTGTCAGCTCCAATCCTTTCTGCCTCCCTGCGCCACACTAACAACATCCTCTCCAGCGCACACGCTGAGGCACCGATGCGCTTCGTTACGTGTAACTGCTCTTGGGCAGGCAAGGGAGCATGTTTCCTCCGAGAACAACTATGAAATTGTAATAAAGTGCTTTAAAGGGGAAATTCTTCCCTTTGATTCCTGTTTTGCACACTGCCCCTTTTAGCCCAGAGACTTCCACGCTGCTTAGCTGTTGGTTTTGCATCCTACCTGCCTGGAGGAATTGGGGAGGGAATCAGGAGAGCTGGGGCCAAGAGCCATCTTGCAGCAGAGGCACCTGTTCTGCTGCAACAATCGCAACACCCAAGAGCTGCAAACATGTCCAGGAGACACTTTTATCATTGACACGGGAGAATTTAAATAGCTGCCATACTCTTGTGCTAAGCTGGAGACAGAACCGTGGCTCACACTTTATATAACTCATTTTTATTTTTAAACACAACCTTTTATTTTCAAGGGGAGTTCAACCCAGTGGGTGTCTCCTATCTTCTGCCCTGCCTCGTTAGCACATGAGAGGTGGCTTCTTTTATCAGCCCCCCATCCAGTATATCAACTGCTCGGTTTCCTCACCTACCCCTGAAAGTCAAGCTCTCCTTATTTTGCCTTTCAGGATTTCCTGCTTGCCTGGGTTGATGTGGAAAATTATCTTAGATGTAAGGTGACTAGAATAATTAACCCCTTAAAGATGTTCTGAGCTACATCTGTGAATTTTTCCTGATGTTACTGGAGCTCCTATTTTAGAAGGGGGAGCTGTGTTCTTGTGGCTCTCTTCAACCACTAAGACAAGCCTGTGAGTTGTTTTGCAGTTTAGGAAGCTATCCATATCAGTCATAATTCCCTTCTGCCAGGACCACCCCCTCACTCTGGACCAAGTGTATTTTTCTCCTGGACCCTGAAATAAGCAGGCCGGCAGCCTGGCACAGCGAGAGCAGTGCATGGCATGCCAGAGGTCAGCTGCTGACAATTGTCTTCCAGCTTTATTTGGTGAACAGCAAGCTTTGAGGATAAGCGCATCACTAATTAGAATTACCTTGGGTTAGGGCCCATATAGGTACCAGCCTGGATTTTGGATAAATTTTGAATGACTGTGTGTCAGAGGAGATCAAGTGACACTTTGTGTCACAAGAGATTTGCTAGGATTGTCACTCCAGGCCAAGGGTAGTTGTTACTTCCAGTCCTCCAACAAAAATACAAAGCTCCCTTGGGTTGCAGCAGAAGTAGACCATGGCTAAAGGCTTTTGGTTGAGTCAAGGCTTTGCATTCAGGACACCTGAATTCACAAAGTAGTGGCTACTGTTGGCATTTTGCGGTCACAGAGCCTACATCACCAAGAATCTTCTGGAGACTTCACAGATGCAACAGGATGTCATGAAAACCTACCAAAGAATGACTTCACCTATGGGGACGGAGCTGCCAAACATCACAGCAGTCTGAAGAAGCACTTTGTTGGCACCAGGGAAAAACCTCTTGGGCTAACATGTTGTGAAGTACATCCTCAAACAAGCTCCTTGTGGCACGGTACTAGAGGAGAGAGATGCTGGCATAGGCCCAGGAAAAGTTGCAAAGTAAGAGCGAACGCAGCCCCGAAGAAGTTCAAAGCCCTTGTGGCATGGATTGCTGTAAATATGACAAGGCCACAAAGTCAGAAATGAGAAGTGGAAGTGACAGCAGCAGGCTCGGCGTGATGGCTCATTAAACATAAAATAATGGAATCCCAGAGCAGCAGCAGACCCCTGAGGAAACAGAACAAGAGTGAGAAGATAGGGAGAAGTCTGCTTGAATGTCAAGGTAAAGGAGTTTATTTAAGGCAAACCCACTGGAGATGTCAACCAAGCAAATGAGCTAGTCAGTGTGGGTGTCCTCTGGTCTTCTGGCTCCAAACTGAGAAGGGTGGTCTGCTGCCAGCCCCGGGAGGAGCATCCCTGTATCTGGAGAGGCCAAAGCCATACAACTACCAGCCAGAGTTGCCTTCCTGGTCCTGATGGACATGTGAGGGCAGCTGTACTGGAAGGAAGAGATGTCTTCAGGCCACACAATTTTACGTAGCAGTTGGGGGCCAGAAACTGGGACTAAGTGAAACTGGTGGAGGTGTTTGGTCCAGAAGAAGTTTTTGGGTAAAAAGCTACTTGAATGATGATCAATGGACAAAACACATGGAATAGGCAGGGAGGCATTTGAAATAAAAGGGACGATGAACAAGACCCTGGAGATGATGGAGAAGAAATTAACGTTCAAGGATCAGACTGGCAAATTCCCTTCCACCCTACCGAATGACAGCCAACACTCCCAATGCTGCACGTGTTCACCACTTGTGTGTTTGCTGTTAGCAGGTCGTGAGGAAATTGCTTTAAAGTACTTCTTGGAGAGATTTAAAATTTTGGATGGCATTCAAGCCTAATATCAAAATGAGTTATTTTATTAAAAGCTTTTAAATAGAAGCTACAGAGTAGTCAGAAACAGGAGGGCTATTTTAGAAGGAATTTGCTATAAACCTCTTCTACTACACAGAAGCTTTCTAAAATATTACCCCCTAAAAAACCATAATTCTCTTTATCTGCAATTTAATTACATTTTCCATAGTGCCTGTGTCAACACAGTTCACTTATTTTTGCTCTCTATTAACTCACACCTGGCCCAGGAAACAATAAGGAAAAAATGTTTGTGTTCAGAGTCATTTGGAGGTTGCTCCAAGGTCTCATTGAAGTCATGAAAAGGGTGTACTGATGTACTGGAGAAACAAGAATTGGGGTCTCTATTCATACCGGTGATGGCTATGAGATGGCAATATATGAAACTGGCATAAAAGCAGGAGGAGGAGGGGGAGGACTCACGTCCTTCTCTCATCAATCCCACCCCGGGTTAGTGGACCTGAGTTTTTGATCCATTTGAGACTGAAGCAAAGCCCAGTCTGGACTGAAAAAAGGACCAGAATTATCTACAACTTTGTTGATTGAACATTCTGTTGACCTCCACCACTCTACAATGTCTGTGTTTGTAAATGAGATCTGAGGGATGTCCTGGAAATATTATGAAAACAGTGTCACTTGTGACATTCTGCAGTTGCCCAGAGAGAACCTGGAAATGTGGAAATGCATTAAAACAAAAATGACATGTTACGAGTTAAACCCTTGGTGATGTTGTATTAAATTTGGCTTGGGTTTGGGGCAAGGGCTGAAGTTGACTGTTATTTAACTTGAACAAACCAGTCTGTTTACCAGAGGCATAAAATGAACCTCAACCTTTGACCTTGGTTGAGAGGAGATTGTATCAGCTGCGGCCTTTTTTTCAGTGCTTCTGATAACTGGAGACATGGTTAATCTGAGTCAAGATGACCTGGGATTTGCAACAGGAGGATGAGAGTAAGGCAAATATTTCTTTGCTGTGTTGAGCTGCGAAGGAGGGGATCCAAGATGATGGGGAGCCGGGATCACTGCTGCTGTGCTGCTAAGCGCCGTGTTTTCATAGCAAGTTTTGCAGGACTCTGTCTCTCCCCAGGGATGTTGCCTGGTGATAATGTGCTATCTCAAGACATGCTTCCTGCTAGTAGCACCAGGCTGTTGGTCCCAGTGGTGTTTTAGCAGAGGTGTGGCTGATGACTACAAGTTCCCAGGAAAAAGGCAAGGACTTGTTTAAGTGCAGAGGACTTTATTATAATAATTGCCTTTTTTTGTTTGTTTTGTTTTTAGTGAAGCATCTTTGTCAAAATCAAAAATGCCTTGGAGATCCCATGGCTTGAGTCCTCAGTGACCCACCTCAGAGCTTGTGCAGCTTGTGTGATGCCCAGGTGCTGTTACTGATGGCCAAGTTAAGCCCAGCACTGGGAGGCTGAGCCGCAGCCCCACCACAGGTGCTGTGGGTTAGGTTGTTGTTAGAGTCACTGGGGTGCACTGGACATTTGATATACATCCCCTGCAGGTATGGGTGCAGGAGAGAAAAGGGAGTGGGAGGCTGTACCATGGTGTGAACACTCTGAGGGATGTTGCAGGGAGCCTGTTGTGGGGCAGGGAGGCAGCAGGACTGGACGCATCAGGTGAGGAGGGAAGGGGAGATGGATGAAAAAGGTCAGTCACATCACTGATTTGCCACTTTTTTTTTCTTCTTCTTCCATCCCATGCTTTGCAATAAGGTGCTCCCTTGCCTGTTAGCAATTTTATTTGGCCCTGCTGACAACAAGGCTCTTTAATTAAACTCTCCCATCCCTTCTGCCTGTGGCAACCCTTGATGATTTGTGATCTGAGGGCAGTAACCTTCCCTAAACCTCAGAGGAGCCGATTAAAATGATGCAGGCGGTTGCTTTATTTCAACATACCGAGGGTGACAACAGTGAGCGCTTTTGCAGGCATCCCCCCCCCGCCCCCGAGATGCTCCCTGCCAGCATTTGGCATCCGCCGCCTGTGCAGAGCGGTCCCCCCTCTCCAACGGGGGGGAAGCTGGGGCTTTGCGGCCAGGTTAGCGAGGCGGTGGGTGAGGAGGGATGCAGCGAAACGTGCGGGTCAGGTGGGCTCCTCGGCAGTGCTGCCTGTGAGCTGGGCGGTGGGAGCCGGCTGCGCAGCCAAGCCCCAGCCTGCCGGGTTGAGGCTGCTTGTAGGGCTTTGCTGGATGCGAGAGAGCCGCTCTGAGCTGCGCTGCTGCTGCCCGGAGAGAGGTGGGGAGGGGAGGGAGGGGTGTCCAAGTGTGACTTTCACCCCGTGCAGGGGGGATTGTCTCTGAAGAAGACCGCTCTGCTCTCTCCCCAGAGCCTCTCTGGCCACGCTGCCAGCACAGACCCATCGGCAGAGAGGACAGGTCAAAGGCAGTGAGTATCTTTTTCTCTGTGTCTGTCTGTCTGCAGTGCTTCTGTGTTCAGTTTTTCTGCATTTGAATGGATGGTCTTAATCTCTTGAAGCCCCTGAGCATTCATGGGTTTAGGTTTGGATTTTTTTTACCTTTGTGCTGCTAATTTTTTTCTATTGGGATGGCTTCTTTATCTTTGCTCAGGTGATCTCCTGGGGTGGTTTGATAACCTGAAGGTCATAGCCACATCCCTTCCTTGCTGTCTCTCAAGGAGAAACCCCCAAAACACATCCACGATGAGACTGACAATTCTCCTTGACCAGGGTCCTTTCATAGAGGGAGAGGTAGGATGGATGATGGACCAGGAGGCAAAAAACCTTACCATGGAGCCCTGCTGGGATGCCTTTACCACACACCACAGATTATATTTCTAAAGTTATAATTGACTGGCTTTATTTGCAATTAGAGGAAATATCTATGGGGATGTCAGCCTAGCAGTGGGATTGCCTTCAAGGGAAATATAGGTCTTGGCGTCCCCAAAGTCAGACAGACTTCAGGATCACAGAGAAGTTTGGTGCTGCTCAGCTGTGCAGGTTTTTTATTGTGGGGGCTGGCAAAGAGGGTGGGAGCGGGGGAGAACAGAAGGCTGTTTTGTAACAGCACCCCAAAAAGCAGGCTGCTAGAGGAGGCTGTGAGGGAAAGGGCACCTGGCTCTGCTATCAGCCATCACTTTGGAGTGACAGTGGGAAACAGGAGTAGGGGCTGCTGGACTCTAGGAAATCATGTGCCATGGCCCCACATGCAAGTGAGGCTGTTAATGAGGAAATTTAAAGGGGCTTAAGGAATTACATGGATTGATTTCAGTTAAAGCACATCGAAGCAGACGGTCAGGGTAGGGATTAAGGAAATGCACTCACTGGCATGTAGTGCAATCCCAGTTCCATTAATTTAGTTGGGAGGAGGCTTTGTGCGTGTTTAATGTAATCAGATTTTAAAAGGAATATTGCGATGGGCAGCACAAGCTCTGGGATCTCCCCAGGCCCCAGCGGTGCAGGGTCCTGACTCCTTTGCACAGTCTCTGTTCTCATCAGCTTTTTGTCTCCTCTCCAGTTGTTCCCTCTGGGAAAGAGGACATGGGGGCTATCTGGAGCTTGGTCTTATCCTGGCAAATAAGAAAGCTCTGCCCTTTGCTGACTGTACAGTCCTGGACTATGTCCCATAGGTCTCCTGGCTGGTGGACCTCACCTTCGCTCTCTGATGTGAGGTTTATTCAACCAGCTGCCTTTGTCCCAAGGCTCATGAGGTCCCTGCCATCTCCTCTGTCCCTCCCTCCCTTCCTCTTTCCCTTCCTCCCTCCTTCCTTCCCTCCTCTTTGGAGACTGTGAACCTCCTTGGTGGCTTCCACCACCCTGAAGAGGAGATGCTTTCTTTGAGTTATTTTTGTGTGAGTGCTTGAGCCTGTGATGGTGAAAGGACCAGCATCTGCAGACACGTGAAGTCCTTCTGTTATTTTATTTGCAGTGCCAGCTTTTCCATGATGCCTGGCCAGTAACATCAGCCATGACCTGGAAGGACAGGGACAAGAGGTAGTTTGGTCTTCTTAGCGAGGTCAGCCCGGAGCTCTGCCTGTTGAGGAGAGACCTTCAGAGGTGTTGAATGATGAGTGCAATAATGCCAACTCCTGCTGCTCTGTGGTGAGCTGTGACGCCAAACTCAAATCACTTTAGAGCTGAAGCTGGACTTAACCTGCGGTCCTGGTCTTAGAAGGAAATGCTGTCTCTGCTTTATGATCATCCCTCAACTCTGAACGTCTTCCATTGAAAAATCGACCTTCCACGCTAGGAGGCAAGGATCAAATGGGTTGAGAACAATTGGTCCTCCTTTTTTTGCAAAGGATTCTTTGATATGTTTTTAAGTGCCAGGACATGAAACAGTAAATCCCTCCTTTCCACACTCCTGCCTCCTGCAAACAGCCCCGACTGCTGTCCAAGCCAGCCAGTAAAAGGGTTAACTATAACTGGATGCCTGAATGGCTGCCTTACTGATCCCACGGAGGTAACTGAAAAGACATGATGCATCCCTCACCCCTGCCCATCCTGTCACTGTGCTGTCTTCCTCGTCCAGTGAGCCTTTCAGCCCGCTGCAGTGTCCCCTATCTTCCCTCCTGCCCTTCCCTTGCCTCTCCACCTCCTGTGGACCCAGTTTCTTTCCTTCTCTTTCTTCTGTGTCCTGTCTTGGAAGTCTTCACCTAGAGATTGGTGTTCCATCAGAGACAAGCTCCTTGCTCGTGGCACAGCATCTCTGTCCCCCATATGCTCTGATTCTCTGCTGCAGTCCCTTGATCTCAGGCATCAGAGAGAAATCTGAGCAGCATTGCGGTAATGCATGTCGCACCTCTTGCTGAGAAATTCGTGAGCTTGCTAGAACAAACAGTGCAGGGAAGATAAAGGTTGGGGGCAGGAGGTATCAAGAAAGGTACGAGAAAGATCCTAGAGCAGGCTCAGAGCGTGTTTGAGCACAGCAGGTCCAGCATGGTCAGCTAGGAACCTGACACTTTGAAAATGCTATTTTTGCATTGATGTTTGAGGTTTATGTAGCGTAGCATCCTGAGACCATGGGTCAAGGGTCCATATTTTGAGGCTTTGCAACAATTTCTGTAACTGAGGATCTTCAGGTTTTTGTGCTCGTGAAGGGCTATGAGCTGCCTGTGCTGTGCCAGGGAGACACTCGTTGCATTTAATTAACATTTAATTTTCTTTAAGATTACATTAAAATGTGCAATAATAGAAACTCTCTGAAGGGCGGGAGGAGAAGAGGGAAACAGGCGTGCTACAGATTGGCTCAGTTGCTGGTGCTGAACTGTTCTGCAAGAATTACATATGGAAGGGAAAAATACTGTGCTTCCCTCTGCAGTCAGAGAAAGTGTTGGGTATCTGTTTGGCAGGAGGGCTCAGACAAGGGCTTTCTCCAGCTTGGAAGTGGGTCCAGTGGCTGAGAAGTGGGGATTGGGTCACTAAATCCTCCTGCCACGGTCCAGCAGAGAGAATGGCCTTGTTTGATGTTCAGGGAATCTAGTAGAAGAAGTGCTCTTGGGCTGGGGAGGCAAACCACAGGTTGTGCCTTTCTAGAGACTATGTAAAAGTAATATAGCCAGCACCTGTATGTTTTTGAGAGGAGATGATGCTGGTCCCGTATAATGCATGTGTGTGTTATGTTTCCCTCTCCCTTTGTGTTCCTCTCCGTCCCGGGGTTATGTAATGAAGGATGCTGCGGATGCTCCAGCTATCCCAGGAAGGGGCTGGCAAGGACATGAGGAGCCGGCGGAGGATCGAAGGCTTTGGGGCTGGTTTGAAATTTAGAGGAAAAAAAGCAATAAAGCTATTTTCTGCCTGGATAAGCCTGTTGGGAAAGAGGCAGTTTTAGTCTGCTTATGTAACCCCCCAAGTCTAAAGAAGCTGCTTGGGATCCTGGTGGGGATCTAGTGGTTCTGCAGCACAGATTCGTCTTGCAAGTGCCCTGCTCCCCCCTCTTCTTCCTCCAGCCTGCTCAAGCCCCTGGTATTTGTGCTGTTTCTGCTGCTGCTGGACTGTGTTGACTGATTTCTGGTATTGCTGCCCTTTGCTCTTCTCTCACACCTGACCAGAGCAGGTCTTTCCAAGAAACCATCCCAAAGCGCAGCCTTTAGAATCCTTTTTGCCAGCCTGAGCAGCTGAATGACTGCTGTGGGTTAGCCTTCAGCTGCTCTGGTGCTGTGTCCATCCTTAGCATCTTACCAGAGAAATTTCAGGGTCCCTCCCACAAACGAGGGAACCAGGGACACAGGTTTGATGAGGCACAGAGACACTAAGGTTTTTCTTGGTTTTGGTGGATTTTTATAATTTTTTTTTTTTTTGCCACTCTGGCTAAACTTATAATCGTCATCTTCTTTGGTTTTCCCCTGCTCACACCCCTGCTCCCCCCCATCGACCACAGGAACAGAGGGATGAGGACTCGCCTGGGCTGCCTGTCTCACAAATCAGACTCATATAATGATTTCACAGCTATTCTTCCGGACAAGCCCAACCGGGCTTTGAAGTGAGTATAGCTGCAGCATCCCACCCTCACCCCATTTCTGTCCTTCTCCTCCCTGCCCACCACCCCCTCTAGTATTATCTTCACTTTACTTACTTTGTATAAGCTTTGAGTAGTTCTTTTAGCCACAAGGAAGGAGGAAAACAAAACAGCACCAATACAGCAGGAACAGCCTCGGAAAATACCTGGATCATTGGCATGAGTTCTCCTGCAAGACAGGACACACACACACGGTCCCCACTGCTGTATGTTGGATATATCTGCACGTATTTGAGGATGTAATTCACCCCTCTTCACAATTCTGTTGATTTGGTATGAGGTGACCAGTGATTGCAGATCATAGTTCTCCTTAGCTAAGCCATGTTATTAAACACTACTAAAAAGTCCTACATTAGTTTGCATAACACCTCAGGCAGATGCTTCAGAGACTCCAGAGTCCTGATTTGAGATGAGTGGGATGGGATTCATCTGATCACAAGTCACTGCTTACATCTAGTCTAACCTTCCTCTTAAAGTCAGGAGAGAGAAATAAACACTTCTGCAGGGGTAGCTTTTATTTCACTTAACTTTTGGCATTTACAATGTAAATGTCTACAGCTGAACTTGTTCTCTGAGCCTCTGCTTAGAGTCAATGAGGAAAAATGTGTGCCTTTTTGGGTGTGACTCCTCTGGCCTGTTTTTACCTGCCTACCCAGGGGATGTAAAGAGAGTCAAGTCCCTTGGTATCTCCTCACCGACTCTAAAGGGAGCCCAGGGTCACTTGCTCACTTGGAGACCTCTACATTGTAGACCTCCAAAGTTAGGTGAGAGGAATCCAGCCTTCCTCGGTGTCCTTGTCCAACAGCCCCAGAGAGGATCGTCGGCCATAGGTTGTCTGTAATTCCCTCTTCCTTCCTTTACAGAAGACTGTCAACAGAAGAAGCAACAAGATGGGCAGACTCTTTTGATGTCCTTTTGTCCCATAAATGTGAGTAGACATCAAATTAAACCTTTTGTTCCCCCTGGTACCCTTAGTACTGTTTATAGCTAGGGCAAACAAAGTATGTAGCGCATCACATTGCGTAGGGCAGCACGGGAACGGTCCCTTGGGGAGCTGCCTACTGCCCACTAGGCAGCCGTCACGGCCGTTTATAGGCAGGACTTGTCCTCCGGTAAAAAAGCGAGGGAGTGAGTTTCTGTGGGTTCCCTTCCTGGCTTTGCTCTTGGCTGGGTGATCGCGAGTGATAAAGTCCTCAACCCAAGGTCTAGCCTTCTCCAGCCCCTGGGGCTGTATTGGAGGCAGGACCCTAAGGCTGTAAGCCACGTGTACTGACCTTTGGCAAATGCCCCTGGCTCTAGTCTTTCCACACAAGCGAACGGCAGGTTCTCAGCTCGCTGAAGCCCCCTGAGATCCACACCACCAGCTTGTCTCCCTCTCACTGCAGCTGTTCTTCCGAGCTGCTGTGCAGCGATGCCGTGTTGAGCTCTTCGCTGGGAGTGCTATGGAGTGCTACCACACAACACGCTGCGTGGCTCAGTAACCTTGAACAGGTTGATCTATAGCAGAGAAATCCTGCCCTTAGCAGGAGCTCATTTACAGTTACCAATACAAACCTGAAAATTTCACATCTGGAAATCTTATGCAATCAGCACACCTCGCTCCCTTCAATAGATCTATCCTATCAGTTCTGTTCAGAATATATTTTTCTGCTTCACCAAAGTTTTCATGCTGAGAAGTTATAAACAAGACAGCAACCTTCATGGTATATGTTCATTAATGTCGTTCCATTGGAGAACAAGATAAGAGTTGAGGTTGGGGAGAAGTCAATGTGGGCGGGGAACTATCTTACTGCGATCGGGAACTGTCTGTTTTTTCTTAGAGATACAGGGTTTTTTCTGTACTTATGCTTTAAAATATAAGTGTAGAATTATATTATTATTTTAAATAAAGTCTAATTTTGCTGACTTCTACTGAGATGACAACAGTTTTGGCAGGGAATTAAGTGACAACTTTCAATGGGCTGGCTGTCCAAGGCAGAAAAAGCAATATATAATTTTAGCAGCATTATCTCGTTGAGACTAGTGCTTTTGAAGCCAGTAGGAAAAAAAAATGGTATAGTTAGGTATGTCTAAGAGGGACCATTTATTTTGTCAAAATTCAAAACAAGAAGGGAAAAATGCACCAAAGAGACTACAGGCTGCCTGAGGGATGGCGAGCAGGGAGGACAGGATACTCACATCAGTGTTACAGTTCTGTGCTTGAGCCCCTTGTTCCTCCTTTATCAGTGCAAAAGTAAAAATTTTCCCAATTAGACACAGACCACAGCAAAATGCTTTGGTTACAAAAGCCAGGGAATTTACGCATCTAGGTACTGACATTATATGGCTTGTTCCCTCTTCAGTTGACTGCTGCGAATGCTAAATCAAACCTTAGTTCAATTATTTTGTCCAACAGCCTCCACAAGAGTGTCTGTTTTTATTAATAAATTAGCCTTATAAAGTGATAAATGAATTAACAGAATTTTTCCCGTCTCTAGAACAGAAAGTAATTCTGATAACTCTCTGGCACTTAATGAAAAATATTCAGTTCCTAATAGCAACAGAAGGTGATCTTTAAAATTTAAATTAATCTTTTTTTATCAGGAGTCATGGTGACATAGCTTGGTGATCATCAAGAAAAAAAATTGTGGTTTAATAAACTGCTTTCTAAAGGAATGTATTACAACTGCTCTGCACCTGAAGTTTCTGGAATTGCAGCCAAAGGTTATAAGGATGTAAATATAAAAAGCTCTGTTGAAACAGAAGTGTTATTTCTGTTACGCTCATTTAATGGAGAGAAGAGCGTACATCCATAAAAGCAATTGTGTTGTACAATCATTGTGGTTTTGCTTATGTATTCTTGTATCCAAAACACAGAAGAATCACCAAAGATCTCCTATGAAAATACAACAAGCGAGCTGCATTTTTGCTGTTAGAAACCTGTGCTGATGTTGTATAAGGGAGTCTTGTGCCTTATCTGACCAAAATTTCAGAGTAAGAAAAGCCTGGCCTGTCGGCATCTGTCTGTAGTAAAGCTGCCAGCTAATATTCTGTTTCCAGCGCCAAGAGAAGGATGGAACTGTCTCAGCCTAATTTTGCTGTGACTGCCCGGGCGGACAATATTAGCCAGGGAAAATTTGAATTCATGCTTGGGGGCATGGGCTAAGCACCAGCTGGGCTCGGGGAGAATTTCCCCTGGGGCTTACAAGCATCAGCAGGTAGACTGCTTCTGCTTGACACATCTGTCATAAACTCCTTCTTTGCTAGATGGACAGTTCATCTGTTTTGGAAGGGAGATTGTGATGCTGATTTCAGGGTGTTGAGTGGCACTATCTGCTGTGGTCAGATGTTATAGTGGTTTTTGGTCCCTTGCAGACAGCCTGTTCTTTGGGGAAAAAAAAATATCCCAGAGCGCTCAAGTAGGACTCAGGAGCTGGATGTAGCAGCTGAAAATAGGGCAGTCTTTGTGGGTAATATCGCAGAGGGTTGAACAGATGCAAAAAAGAGCTCCAAGTAGCAAGAAAGTGGATCAGAGCTCCCTAAAAGACTCTCTGAAGTGCCAAGGTGAGCGGTCTGCCCTTGTACACAGAGGGGGCTCTCAGGGCTGCAGTGCTCTTTACAGGAAAGGCAAGCAACTTGTACTCTTCCACTTCTTGTTTTCATGAGTCTCCAAATGGAAGTGACCTGAACAGGTATTATGAGTTATACAGAATCTATGGAGAGTGTCATTATGCTCTTTTTTGGTCAAATATCCCTTGAAGGGTGATGGCTCTGTGGAGCTCCCTCTTTCCCTTTCCGCCCACTGCTTTAATGAACGATTTCTGTAGGTAGTGTTTGACCCTGACATGCTACTTCTGGCAGCGTCTTGAGCAGAGTATTGAAAACCCCTGGGTTTTGAAGTAGTTGCATGTCACCAGAGATTCCCAGGCTGGGCAGTGCTCCTCTGAATAGGCTGGTCTGATTTGGATTAATTCCCCAGTCATTAAAGAATAATTTGTGTTGACATTAGCCAGAGATTTTGAGCAGAAAAGGCAGAAAGGCATTCTCTGTCACACCCCCACCCTCCTTTTGCTCATTTTTGTTAAATATCCCTTGAAGAGTGATGGCCCTGTAGAGCCCTCCCTTTCCCTCTCCCCCTGTTGTTTTAATGAGTGATCTCTGTAGGTAATGTTTGATACTGACACGCTAACTCTGGCAGCATCTTGGGTAGCACTGGGGCTCCAGCATCCCTCAGCCTAGCCCTCTGAGGGTAACCATTGCTAAATGGTAGGATAGAACTCAGCTGTTTCACTGACAGCCCCAGATGAATAGGTCAATCCAAAGATATTCTGCTTAGTTTTGCTAATGAGTGAAACAAATCGACTCAAAACTGTAGGAGCGGCCAGTTGATCTCTTTTTTTTTTTTAGAGCAGGAGCCTTGTCTGAACTCTCTTTAAGAGATGCAAGCAGAGTGTTCAGCGTTCCCTTAGGTCAGGGCTTCTGAGTGTGGCAAACAACCGGACAGTGGAGTTTGATCTTACTTTGCAGCGGGGAATTGAGAATGCAAGAGACAGATCGCACATAGCATGCTTTCTTCGATGAACAGGGAACAAAAGAAGTGGTTGTAAGATGCTAGATTTTGGCATCTTTTCCCATTTTGTGCCTGTGCTGATTAGCAATGGTGCCCAGGGAAGCGGGGCTCAGTGTGTTCTGCAAAGTGTGTGTGTGTGCATGTGAGTAACAGAGGAGCAATCCCCCCTCTGTACCCATGCCCAGGAGCTACAGACTGGACAGCCAGATGGAGATTTCTTTTGACAGGCGGTGGAGGGAAATACAAGCAATGGCATGTCTCATTCTGCATCCCTCGCGGGGCTGGACACATGGCTTGTTGTTTGTCCAGAATCCAGCAGGACAGTCTGTACTCAGCCCTTAGTCACTTTTCAATGAAGCATCCGACTTCCATTGTGTTGAATTTCCATTTTTATCTCAAGGGTGATTTACTTTTTTTTTTTCCCCTTCCACCAATTTTTTGGTGATCTCTTTGCTCTTCTGCCTAAACTTTACTGTCCTCCTCCTGTTGTCTACACATTGCTCTTCTTCCTACACAGCACAGGAATATCCCAACCTACTCCTGGTTCTTTCTAAGCCAGAACAGTGTTAGCATTAGCATTGTGTTGGTGACAGGGAGCTAATATTCACCAAAACAAGGCTTAAGCATCAGTGAGAGCATGTACATATGCTATACAGAGCGTTGTGGCCTTGTCTTTTCAGCCCTGGACCCAACATGCTCCATTGAGCTAATCCATTCATCTACCAGCCATAAGGACCCGATACTTTATTTCGTACATGAAGTGCTGATTGTCCCAATGGTGTGAAATGCATGCATTAAATATGTGATTGTTGATTGCTTTCTTATTCTGACAGCAGCTAATGCTTGGTTATTAAGCTGTCTGCCTAAATGATTTAAGCCACTAATCTCAGCTTTTCCTCATCTTGCTGAAGCTTCCCTTAGTTACGAACTAAGGGAATTGCATTTTATGCTATCCAGTTCAGCCCCTTCCTCCACAGCCCTTCTTGTTGGAAACGATCCCCTCTCCCTGTCCTGAAGGACAACATTTGAATGGAATGTCAGGAGTGTCTGAGACCCGATACTCACATAATAGTTGGTCTGTCTGGCAGTCCCTGTCTGCAGAACAAAAGTCCTTGTCATTGTCTAATTTGCAGGTGACCTGCAGAGTTATATCTGTAAGGTGCACTGCAAGATCTTGAGATGGATTTATCTATAAACACTTGCACAATCCTTTCTGTCAACCCCTGTGTGCATTCCCTTGGTCTATTGGAATGGAGAGCAGGTCCTTTTGAAACTGAAGTTTATATTGAACACTGCAAACATAAAAAGCAAACGTCTCCCCCTCCTCTTGACACTTAGTAGAAGAGCTCTATTTCTTTGTCTTTGTCTTACCTGCTCTATCAGTACAGATTTGCTCCTTTGGCTTCAAGCAAGGCTCACTGTTCCTTTGAGTCAAACTCTCAGATAAGTGTCTAATAGCTGTCTTGAGGTGTCATGCATCTACACTAGTATCTCCCTTCTTGAGTGGCCATACCTTAAGGCTACAGATTTTAAGGATACTTTGTGCTCCTGTGTCTGAAAACTTCTAATCCTGCGTTTCATTTCTGTGCTGCTTCTGTAAAGCATCCCTTTGGAATTGCACTTCTGAGGTGCTCCAACTGTTTTCAGGATATTTCAGGAGGCTGACTCAGCATGTGATGCTCTCCTGCTCATATCAAACTGCAATACAATGCTGGTTTGCCCCAGCAAAAAACCTGTACAGTTGGGTGGGATGAGCTTTGAAATGCTTGCTCTTTCACTAGGGATGCTTTCTTGATTGCTGTCATGTGCAGAGGGAGATTAAAGCCATCATCCAGGTCAAATTCCAGCTCAGGTGGTGGCAGCCCTCTCACCAAACTGCCCTCCTGCCCTTTCAATCAGATTTGTCATTGTTCCATGATAAACTTGTGGGCAGTGATGTACTATTGCATGGTCATCTGGGCTCCCATCTCAAGATTCCAGCAACCAAGCACAGCTGTAAATGCTGGCAGGCAGTCAAGGGCTGAAGATGTAATCTGTGGAGAGCCAGGCAGCCTCTGGTCATGGATGACCTCTCCAGCATCGAAGGCTTCCTGTGCAAGATCCTTTCAGGTCCAGCCTCACCATTTCCAGCTCATCAAGGACTGTGAGGACAGCGTGACAGGAACATATAAAGAAGTGGAGAACAGTCAGACACTCTTATTTACCTATCTGCTGTCTAAACTTCAAGATAAAAAGGAGCTGATTGACATGAGAGTAGGAGGCAGAGCATAGGGGAAACCTCCTGGTCCCAGGAGGGACCTGCAGTGGCTGCTCTCTGTGGCAGGGCTGAAGCAAATGCCTTTTTCACCTCATCAATCATAACATCCCTTTCTTTTAGCAGGTAATATTTTGCAGTCACTATATTTTGTAGATATTACGTTGCCACGCAAAGCTGCTATTTCTGCAAGTGTTCTGTCAGCGCTGGTACTCTGGGCCTGTTGTAAAGGGAGGAAAAAAATGGCCAGGACAGAGAAAGGGCAGCAAGACCTCTGGAGAGACCAAGGGGAGATGTTGTGTAGTCATAGCAGTGTTCTTGGGTGCTGGAATCTCAAATGTTCTAGGAATTGATGATATCTAAAATGACATAGATCTCAGGGAACTGTTGCTTTCTCCCATTTGTACTTTCCTCTTTCTGAAAACTGTCAGCCTGCTGTTATGTCCTCTCCTTTTCCCCTTGCAATGACTCCCTGCTTCATTCTCAAGTCTTCCACTTGTTCTCACACAGACCCTGTAAATTTTATAGGCATGAAGGGGGATACAGGCTTTGAAATTTTTTTTCTGTCCCCTAGACTTCAGGAAGGGGACCAGCTCTAAAACATTGCTCTCATTCACCATGTTTATCTACCCACGGAGCAGCCACATGCAGTATGATCCTGACAGCTACCCTGTTCCTGGAGATGCCTTTGGCACTCTCTGCTCTGCAGGATTCTCCAGGGATAATGTCATATTATTGCCCCGGGCTTGAACCCACAATTGGCACTGTTAATTGCTCTGGCATGCTCATGGACAAAAGCCCTGGTTATGTCCACAGTAGCAGTCTGAAACATTGCTCTTCTATAAGTACGTTAATTAAGAAGTGGCAGGACAAGCTGGTATGATACAGCGATTTCTCTCCCTCCAGGGGCTGCCAGAAGAAGCAAGCGTAGCTGAGATGGGACATACCCATTTTAGCTGCTGATTGCTGTGCTCTTTGCAATGCCAAGTGCTGATGGAGCAGTTAGCAGTGCAGAGCCCATTAATGAAGGAGCTTTGAGAAACACGGAGTGAAGAGGTTTAGCCTGTAGTGTGGTCCTGTCCGGCCTAATATCTTTTCTGCCTTTCCCTTTGAGAATCTGGGCAGTCAGACATCTCCACTGACTTATGCCCAGCTAGAAATAGGATTGTTAGTTGCTGTTCAACACCTGGGGCCATTTCTTAGGGCTGGAGGTTCACGACTTAGAACTCAAAAATATCTCTGTGTCCTAAGTTATTACTGGAAACAAGAGAAGCAGGAATAAGATTAGAGGACTCAGAGAGAAAAAAGGGCATCATTACGTTGTTGCTTCTCCTTGCATATCTGGTGCAGACAAGAAAACAGGGACAAACTGTAAGGGAGTTTGTGCTGGATCCTGTGACATGGCCAGCCCCTGTCCCCAGTGGGTCTGGGCTTGCCGTGGGCATGTGAAAATGAGGCTTCAGGCATCACCCCTTGGTCTCTGTCCCGGCTCCCACTGCCACAGGAGGAGGGAGGGAAGGCAGCACTGCCAAGATCTCCCGCATCAGAAAGGGGGAAGGAGGAGCCCCAGCCCACAGCATTGCAGGGGTTAAGAGTTCAGGTCCTACAAACCCTCATTGGTCTTTGTCTGTCCCTGCCAGGCACACATGCACTTGCTCCTGTCATCATTTTGGGGAGTCTGACCTTGCCGAATGCATTCCCGATTCCATCAGTATTTTTAGACACTTGCTTGGAAGTAGCCCATGCTGACTCAGGAGGTTTCCAGTCATGAACTACAAATACTCAGAGCTCATTGAACAAGACCAGGAAAAGTTAGAAACATGTTACTGGAAAAAAAATGAAAATAAAAATTAAGAGCCAAATTTATTCCCGAGCTAAAGGAAGGAGAAAGGGCATGTGTGAAACTTTCAACTGCTTCAACTCGGCTGGTGCCATTCAGGGAAAGGAAATAAAAAACAATAGCTGTGTCCATAAACACGCCTGGGCAGGGGTTTAAGAGGACACAGATTGCCTAATAAATCTTTCTGTATTTCTAATCTGCCCTGGCTGACTCAGATTACATTACTGAAATGTCACAATTGCTAAGCATTAACAAGCAATAAGAACACTTTTACCACCAACTAGACAAGTAGTAATTACGCTGCACCCTTTCCCTTTCTCTCCTTTATTTTAGCTGTAACAGTTAGACTTTCCAAGATCCTTCCCCTTATTAAATAGGAACTAAAAATATGTCACAGGGCAATAAAGCAAAGTGACAGAAAACATAGGAGACAAGTCCACAGATGCTATGTTTTATTAAAGGTTTTTCTTAATGATGGATAAGACATTCCAAAGTGCTGCATAAGCACTCACAAGATGCTGTGGCAGAGAGACGTTATCATTGAAGCTTGACATTTTCAAGAGGAACTTTTCAAAGGTTAGGTGCCCCAATCTGGAAGAAAGCCTTTTGCCATGTTAGCTGCCCAAAATGCTTTTTCAGAGCAACAGAAAATGTTGTTTGGCCTTGTGGCAGCTCACAAGACTCCAGCTGATGCCATGGTGTAAGTTATGGACACATCCTGGCATCGTAGACTGTGCTGTTGTAAACCTTGTGAGAAAAATTAAGTGACCTTTCATAGGCAGGAATAGGTGGAGGTACGCTTATTAAAAGAACTGCTCCCTGTCCTCTTTCTCCTCTCATCTGTACATCCCTGCATCTCCCTTGCAGATGGGCTGGCTGCTTTCCGCGCTTTCCTGAAGACAGAGTTCAGTGAGGAAAATCTGGAGTTCTGGCTCGCCTGCGAGGATTTCAAAAAGACCCGCTCGGCAGCCAAGCTGGCTTCCAAGGCTCAGAGGATCTTTGAGGAGTTCATCGATGTACAGGCTCCTCGAGAGGTGGGTGTGCCAGCAGCCTGGGCAGGAAGAGCATCCCTCTGCTGGAGGGAGTGGGTCCATCTCCCCGACTTGGGACCTGCCAGGTGCTGGGGGGACTAGGAAGCCCTCCCTTCCCGCCCAGAGGTGATGGTGAGGAGTGGGTAAGGAGGACGGGAATGCCACCCAGCCTGCTAGAGCTGCCTCTGCTTGTGCTGACTCATCCCCTGGTGAGGGCAACACTTTGATGATACAAAATTAGTCACAGCCAGTGAGTTCACTGGCAACCACAACCTACATTTCCTGACCTCTATGAGCTTCCTAGGAGTAGTTCACCTTGCTCCTCTCATTTGCTATCAATCCGTAAGCAGGCTATTGGGCTCATTTCTCGCAGGACTTTTTGTATAGAAGCATCGCACGAATGACTAACTTGTTGACTCTCCAGGGAGGAGTGTTTATCTGCTGACTAACTTCCAACTCAATTAGACCTCCTAAAAGATGCAAGCAATAACTCGGAGCTGAACAAAAAGTGCAGTAGGAACCCGAAGCCTGGAATTGTTAAGTCCTCTTTGAAGTACTGACAGGCTGATGCGACTGTCAGATCCTGTGTCGTGATGCTGGGTTCTGTTATTGTATTCATAATGCAAGCAGGTGGGTGCTTACTGCACCTGCTCTCCCACGGCTATCCTTCTGCTAGATTGCATGGGTGCTTGTCACCATGCAGATGCCTGCAAGAGGAACCCCTAAAAAGGGCCCTCTTCACTCCGTCTTTGAACTAGGGAGGCAATTACGAGGCCACTGAGAAGCACCCAGATTTACACAAAGTGGGGGGGGAACCTTGGGGCACGCCTCAGTCTCACCCTCAGTGAGCATCTTCCTGCTGTTATTTGCAAAGCTTGGTGAGATTTTTCAGAACCATGGGGCTGAATCTGGATTAGAAACGTGAGCACAGGCCGGATGGGGTCTTTCCTAAAATTTGGTCCTGTTGTCGTAATTTTGGCATGCTAGGATGTGAAATGACTCCTGAGTGTCACCAAGAGCTAGTCTGTGTTGCTGTCATCTGAGTTAAGGCAGACAGTTTTACTTTCTAGACTCCTGTAAGTTTGGACTCTGGGTTAATAACAACAAATAACATCTTTTCAGCCAGTTTTTAAATAATAACCCAAACAAATGCTGACTGCTTTGCTAAGGAAAGAAAACAGGAAAACTCAGGTTGTTGGCTTTGCAAACAAAGAGCAGTCATAACACCAGGGTGGTTTATTTTTTCAAGTCCCTGCTGAAGATATTGTAGCATGAAGCTGTTGTGGGAAAAATTAAACAATTTACTTTATAACAACAGAGTTTAAAAACGTTTAATAGGAATGCACTGATAGTTTAAACCCAGCTAGAAGTTCATTTACCTTTACCTTAGGCATGCAGCGAAGAATAAAGTGAATAGAGAAATCTTGATCAACAGGAGAGACGTTAGGCTAAGTCAGCATTCTTTAGGTGTGCTACATAAACCTATGCCTAAGAGCCTGAACACAAGTAACTTGATTTCAGAAGTGCTCTGATCAATATAAATCTAGTTCAACTTTTCCAAATTTGGGGCAGGATATATAATGCTTGATCACTAGACCCTGCAGAGTTTGGG
This sequence comes from Pedionomus torquatus, assembly GCA_013398155.1. Taxonomy (NCBI): domain Eukaryota; kingdom Metazoa; phylum Chordata; class Aves; order Charadriiformes; family Pedionomidae; genus Pedionomus; species Pedionomus torquatus. The sequence continues at coordinate 375,341 of VZRU01014468.1, forward strand.
GTATTGTTTAGGCATGGATGAGGGTAGGACATTGTTTGTTCTGCTGCTTTTACAGCAATGGCTGAGATGAAATGCGTCATTTTAAGCAGAAAAACTGGTCACTGAATACCAAACTCTCTTCTGCTACTTTTCTCAGGTGAACATAGACTTCCAGACACGGGAACTGACAAGAAGAAATATGCAGGAGCCCTCCCTCACTTGCTTTGACCAAGCACAGGGAAAGGTGCACAGCCTGATGGAGAAAGACTCTTACCCGAGGTTCCTGAGATCCAAAATTTACACAGACCTGCTGTCTCAAACCCAGAGGAGGCTCAGCTAGAGCAGTGATGGGGCCTCAGAAACCACGTGCTTCCCACAACAGCCAAAACCCATGTCTAAATGTGAAACTTTCTTGGTGTTAAAAGCAGTGGGAATGAAAAAAGAGGGAGAAGGGAAAGAGGAGGCTTGCAGAGCATAATCCAGATGTGGTATTAGGACTCTTTGAATTTCTGTGCTTTTTTTTTTGATTAGCGGTAGCATCTTGCAGTTGTTGCCTCTCTCTAGCACAAATCCATAATCCTCTCTAGTCATGGACTCATCCGTTGGGAAGGCAGGTTTCCCTTAAAATCACTGTGTTGGTTTGTGTGTAAATAATGTCACTGCACCTTTCCATCTTTCCAGACATCTCCCTGGCTCTCACCTCTCCCCTCTGCTTAGAGGGGTCCTAAGGACAGTTCTGAAACTTGTGAATCCAAGTCTAGTCCGAAGCATCATCTCTGACGCTGGCTGCTGGGGTCTGGATCCAGAGACAATGAAGAGAGGGGAGGGAGAGAGAAGGCAAAGGTACATGATTCATGCTGCTTCCCAGAGCAGAAACCATCAGTGAACTCAGCTCACCTTTCCATTTTGGTTGCACAATTCATGACACCAACTGCTACCCTTGCCGCAGCCCCTCCACACCTCTGATGTGCTTATCTTCTAGTGATGGAGACTAAGTGTTATTTTCTGTATGACTGTCAAGCATCTGAATTTCTCTCATTGGGAAGGTAATGCCAAAAACTCTTGCTAGACCTCTTCAGGCAAATCTAGTGCAAATGATTCTTTTTCATTAATCTTATTTATTTGTACTATAGTTCAACCTCATGACCCCAGTCATCATTCAGGCTTCATTGTGCTAGGCACCATACCAAAACCTAACACAAAGGGGCTCCTGGCTGCCAGAGACACTAACAGCCTTGGCTTCTTGGGAACGATCTGCCAGCTGTCGGGAAAGAGTCGAGAGAAGGAATGTCCCATCTGCCCCATGCTGAGATATAAGAAGAGCACAAGACCTGTCTGCAATGTCAGAGCATTTTTCATGTAGTACCTGACCAGCTCACAGCAGGGGAAGGTAACATGAAAAATCACAAATATATTTTTGTTATTTCCTGGTTATTGACTCTTGTTGTTACCTACTGATTGTCCACTGTGGGCTCAGTGGCATGTAAAGAACTACTAAAAACACAAATCCTGCTGCATGGTGCTTGCTTAAAAACAGGACACAGGGAAGCGTGCAGTGGAGCAGGACAAGCATCCAGGTGTGAAGTGGTGCGTGAAGGGTACTTTGGCCCTATCCTGGATAGCCAGCTGCAGGAGAAGACTCTGTGCAGATGTCAGTTGTGTAGCACCTCCTCTGTGCTACACGATAATACTTACTGTATGAAGGCCCCATTTCTATGGCATTGCTGTTTCAGCTTATCGTCTGTCAGATTCTTGCAATACTTTCTAGTGCAGAAACAGACAGCCTGTCTGTGGATTTGAGCCTACAGACCAGAGGTCTGTTTTCTTAGTTTTATGAAGGCCTGGAAAGTGACCTCATGGATCTTTTCCTTTTCTCAGTCGCCCACAGATTGGAGGCTGTAAATCTCTGCTCTAGTTGAGGATGGTGGGTAGCTCTGATACACCAGAAAGCTGGTGATAAAGGTTTAGTGTAGTGTGGTGTGAACTAGGTAGATGGAAATCTAAAGCTAAGCATGATGCCTTTGGAATGACATACAAAAAGCCTGCTCAGATATTAAAAGCTACTGTCCATGTATTAGGTAGGAAGCAGGTTTTGAGGTTTTTTGTAAGGCTGTTGGTCAGGACACTAGGACAAATAGGTTTAGGATCAAGGTAGGAATGGTAAGCATGCTTGTTTTATTTCAGAGGTGTATTCCTGTGGTCTCTAAGAAACTAAAGTTTTAATATGGTGCAAGCGCATAATTTATATTCAGTAGGGAAGCCTACTTTTCAGTATCTGGTTGGTCAGCTCTGGAATTCCCCAGTTGTTGCACAGGAAAAGATAAGCGAAAGGTGGGCACTGGAAAGTGCCTCAGTCATCCAAGTGGTCTATATCATGCAGTGGCTCAACTGACCATGAGGGTACCCTCATGTGGTTCATGGACCCACAGCTTTATGGCAAATAAGGTACCTGGCTAAGAAGGTTTAGTGGGACAGGTGTCTGGGGAAACTTGTGCAATGCTCTGTAAGGAGTCAAAGACAGAAGCAAAGGTTATAGAGTCATACATCCAGCTGTCCCTGGTGGTATCTGGATATAGTAAGTGAAATATTATCTATACAGCTCCTTCCTGCTATAGTTGAAAGGGAAGGAGGAGGGCAAATCACCTCACATTGCAGTGAAACGCTCTCAGTCTTGACCTGCAAGGGAGGGTTGTGTCTTCTACACCTGCATAACACAGGATTGACTTGGATCTCTCAGGGACAGGGGTTGCTTTGGCTGAAGTAGTTCCCTTTGAGATGGCTTGTGGTGCCAGTTGTACGCAGGGTCACTGCGACTGCAAAATGGCACAGCCACTGGTGAGCCAACAACTGCGGCTCAACTGTGGCAGCTCAACTTCCCAATGCTGTGGGGATGAAGGGAGCCTGCCTTGTCTGGCCCTGCCTCCCTGTGTTTCAGCCTCCTCTTGACTGTACATACGAAAAGCATCCCAGTGCTGCCCTGGATGTGAGGGACAGCACCATCAGGCTTATACAGTCATTGCTTTAAGAGAGAAGGCAGAAGGCCAAGTTAACTGCCTTCTGGTATTTCTCTAACAGCCACCAATACACCTTCTGAGTGAGCTTGGATGATGCTGATTTCTAGTGCTAGTTGATGTATCCCAGACAAAGCATTTCAGCAGAGCGCCCTGCAGGCAGCCATGAGGGTCCCAGAGACAACCAGGCCATGAGGAAACAGCAGAACAAGATGTCTTTGTCGAGGAATGAGGAACAGAATCTCAGAAGCGAAGACAATTCCCAGGCTTCCCTGATGGCTACAAAGGCAGGTCCTGTTCAGAGTGTGTAACGTCTCTCTGCAAGCTCCTCCAGCATCAGTGCTGGCATCTTGTGTCAGAATTCATCAAAAAGCTTCAAAGTAGTCAACACCATGTAAAAACCAAGCTCCCTTCTCTCCTCTATCGACCTGGGGGATTGCTTTGTGCCGGCACACTTAGAGGTGGCATTGCTGGGGTTGCGACAGGAACTGTATTCATGTCAGCTGATGTAGAAGTGTTTTGTCCATTAAACGGGTGCCAGACAACATCCTCCACGGGAAAACAGCTAGAGCATAGAGTGGAGCAAAAGTATCGTCTGAGACGTATGATTCTATCCCGGTTATTTTTGTTGCTGCTCTTACAGTTTTTCTCTCTTGAAGGAAAGCAGACTAGTTATTTTAAGTAATTTTTTTTTAAACAAGAAATTGGCACCAGCTGCTTCTTTTATGTCAAATGTCAGTCTGAAGTGAGTTAAAATAGGCAGCTTAGAGCTCTTCCCCTTAAACCAGGGGCTGATTAAGGAAATAATGACTGAGCCAAAGCTTCGGAAAGCACTGAGTGATGACTAATCCCCATCAAGGACAAATATCCTATCTTTGATTCATCTCTTACTGGTGTGAAAGGGATATTCATAACTTACAAACCCTATTTCCCCCCTCCACAAGCACACACCTCCAAAATTTTGCTCCTGTTTCAAGTAATGTCAGAGTGTGCCATCACACGAAGAAAGGAAAAAACTGGTTTCGCTCAGCACTTGTTATTCTGTGTGTTTGCTTGCGCGTACCAGTCAGCTCCTAACTCCTTGGACAGCAAAAGGGAAGAAGAGTTTACAAATTACCTTTTTTTATAAGCTTCAGATGTTGTTAACTACAGAAGCAGATGCAGAACCTGAATCTGCCTTTCGTTTCTTTCTCCTGCTCTAGCCTGTCAGCCAGTTTTGGGATGATTTCTATCACTTTTACTGGGCTTGCTTATGTCCCAACAGGTCCTCACTCTCCATGCTGGGAAATTGTGCAGGGCAAAGTCCTGCTTGTCTAAGCAGGGGAGGGAAATAAGCATGTGTGTCTGTAGGTGTGGGTGGGTGAGAGCGCATGTGAATTCATGTGTATGTTATTTAGTGTCTCCTACTAGAGGAGCTTTTCTGAGACATAGATGTGCATGTTACAATAGGAGAATTAGGCATAAATGACATAAAATGAGATTTTAGCCAGTGTCGTGTTTGCCTCGTGTGTAAGTTTGGCTAGTAATAAGAGACATAAACCTCTGCTAGGCTTCCAGTTACCCATAAGAGCACATGTATCAAACTGAACTGAATGTTCACTGATAGACACAAAACCAAAATGTTTACAGCATTCAGAGCAATAGCAAGGCATACCTCATGCCAGTCCTGGAGTGCCTCTCACCCGTCTGTGCAAACTCTCCCCTCCCTGAGGGCCTCTTGCTTCTCCCTCCAAACCCTTCTCTCTTACCCTGTCTTGTCCTTGGGGTCTTCCCTCCTCCTCGTCTTTACAGTTACCTCCCTGAAGCACTCCTGTCCATGCCAACCTTCTTCTCCACCAGCACTGCTTGTCCCCATATAACTGCTTGTTATGTGGGTGCCACATAACCTCCTCTCAAGCCCCCTCCTTTACGTACCCTTCATCCCCACGTGCCCTTCATCCCCATCTATCACTCCCCTATACTTTGCCTTTTACTTCCCCAGACACTTGCCTCTGGTCTTGCCATCTCTCCCACAAACCTGCTACTGTCACTATAAAGCTCCAGTAGCTATTCTTTGCCTGTTACATAAGAAGAAAATGCTTCATGTAATTTCTGCGTTCTTTCATTCCTGGGGCTGCTGCAGTTGTTGTCTTCCTTGGTATTGTGTTTTCTCTGGCATTAAAGCATTATATGGCAGAACTGGAATTAAAGTACGTTTTGCTGCTAGACCAGAATGCTTTTCTCTACCACGTAAGCCCTTGGGCATTGCAGAGGCTCGGCTTGTCCCCCACGTTGTGTCTCCTTCCTCCATCCACGCTCCACGTGCTGGCTAAAGGAGAGAGCAGCCGTGCTGTGCAGAGGCAGCGGCGCTTCGGCAGGGTCACAGCTGTGCTTCCTCTCGGCTTCCTGACATATCAAAAAAGGAGTATAAATAAAGGGGTGTGTACATTGTATTTGCTTAGTAAAGCCAGTAGTTCTACTCTGTGCCTCCTCTTGGTTTTACTGGAGGGTCATAGTTCTAATTTGAGGATGCAGTAAACTCAATGGGAGTTCAGGGAACTGAGGGCACAGGAGGAAGGTGATAAAAGGGGATGAGATTATTACTGAAGAAAACAATATTTCTGGCAAAAAGGCACAGAAGAAAAGACAGTGCCTGTGTCTGGAGGGAACTGGTGTACCAGGAAAGTATGTGGGCCAGCTGTGGTGTGAATCACTTGTCTACAGTAGACCTACAACTCCCACTGTGCATCAAGTGCTGCATGCCCCGGGCTGGATCTAAAACCTGATGGATGAGGAGCTGCTCAGCTTTGCATTTACAGGGCAGGTAACAGTGTTATCCTACAAGAAATGTCTTCATGTTCCTCTATCAATGTCCACAGCCACCAACTAAAAAGCAATGATGGGAAGGAAGCATCTTGTGTTGTGTTTATCTGTGCAGCCCTCTGTGGAACAAAGAGAGCAGGATGCAAGCATCCCCTGGGGTAGATTCTCCCTTAAAAACCACGATCAAAGTTTCTCAATCTCCTATAACTTCTCTTACCCTCTCCTCTACAAGCAAGCCAAATAGGACATATAGAATTCAGATTTTTCTTTACTCCCTCTGGCACCTCCATCTTTGATGGACAGAAGTGGCAGTGTCCCGCCAGCTGGAAGAGGCCTTGAGGATCTGACCCCAGCCCCAAGAACCAGTACCAAACACAGGTACAGTTTGAGAAGTCTTTGCTCTTTGGGAAACATGATTGCAGTGGCTCAGAAGAGATTTAGGAGGACATTACTGTACCGAGCGAATTCAGAAGCGAGCCACCATGTACCTGGGCAGAAAACCCAGCTCTTTTAAGACCTTTTCAATGTTACATTTTTATTTTAATTAGGTTCTGATGCTGCAACTGCCTCCACAGTGTCTGGGTGCTGGTAGATAACAGCAGGAGCTTTTTGGACAGGATACATGGGCTGTTCAGCCTGATTCTTTCCCGTCCAGGGAAAAGCATGGGCTCGGGTTCACTTTGACCTTCCCTCTGCATTAGCTGCTCGTTTGCTAGGCTCACCTTCCCCTAACGAAGCTGGAGAAGCTCCTCAACTGTACCAGATGTCCAACTGGCAATGATATCCCCCCAAAGTCATGTCACTGCATTATAAAAGTGTTCCTGACCTGTACTGTATAGAGATCGTGAGGTTGTAATAAACAGCCTGAGAGTACTTGCTCTGTGCCCGAGTGTCTGAAAAGGTGTGAGCTGAGCTCTTTTTCCTGCATGGAGAGGAAAGTGGGGACTCTGAGTCCTGGGGGTGTAGGGGTGTCTCCTAGCAGAATTGCTGAGGAGGAAGAGGATGGGAGGAGCTTGTGCCTTCTTGGCCCCTTCCCATCTGCATGCTGTTTTCACTGGTGCAAACATGCTGAATGGGGCAGCGAAGAATACCTACTTCCCTGAACCAGGTACCTCACAGAAACCATACATAAATCTTCAGGACCTTCCAGGATGGAAAGAGAAGCCAGGGCTGCAGCAGCGGGTTCATCCATGATCTAGGGGGAAAGTGGAAAACCAAGCACTTTTTGCCCTGTTGGGAGTGTGGTAAGGGGACATGGGGCTGCTGAACCGGCCAGTCTGCTCTCCCCAGTCCAACTGCCTCTGTGCACATCCTACCATCCTACAGGGAGAAGTGGTCATGGCTGGGGAGCAAACTGTCTTTATCAGCCCGTTAAACCCACTGACACGCAGCCAGAAGTGGCCATGGCGAAGGTGGCACAGCTGGGGCATCAGCCTTTCCTGTGGACCCAATGCTGTGAGTGGCACAGCTCTTGGCTGACCTTCTGGCAGTGTTTCAGTCACATCACCTTATTTCCAAGTGTGAAAACATGTGCCATGTCTGTTCCCCATATCAGAACTGGCAGTGGGGTATGCATGAGCAAGTGCTCCTGGGAAAAGGAGCAATGTGAATGGATCAAGCGTGATCAGGCCGTGAGGATAATACCACTGCTTTCTCCAACAAGGAAAAGCATCCCCAGGCTCCAGCAGGCAGCTTGGATCAAGATCTCAGTTTGATCCATCTTTAGGGAATAAACTGAGGAGAGGCAAGCAGGACTAGGCTAGTGAGTCACAGGCAAAACCCAGGATGAGGACTGGCATGGGAACTGGGGTGAACAAATAAGGAATGGCTAAAGCAAGGGTTGGCTTGGCAGGCAGGGAAAGCATGCCTGGGGACCATGGTGTGCATGAGCTAGAGACCCAGCAAGAGCTGGGAAAGTTGGAGCAACTTGGTGAGTCCCAAGGGCCATTTTAAGGAGTCTGGAGAAGCCTGGGCTTGTTGGGGAAGTGTCAGGCAGCAGCTGAGGGCAGTACCAGGTACTAGAAGGAGAAAGGAAGGTGTTAGCAGGGACAGAGATCAGACTGAGGACAAGGGCAGCAGGGAGGGTGTTAGCAGAAAATTGCGTGGTGGGAGATCAGCTGTGGAGTGGAGTTGAAGTGACCCCATGGGGGTTGCAGCTCTCCTGGAGAAAAGATTTCAAGGGGAAGGGCTGAGGCCAAGCAGAGCATCTCCCAAGCAGGTCTGGCAAGTGAGGGAGAGCACTGACCCAGATCCAGCCTAGCCCTGGATGCACCAAAGGTACTCCATGCCCAGGGCACAGCCCACTCTCCCTGCCAAAAGGTGAGTGTTTGCTACGTGGTCTGCACAGGGTTGCATTCAAAAATTAAATGAGCTTGTTTTTCTGTGTAAATCAGTGCAGTGGAATTTATCAGTAACTCTGTCTTCTTTCTATCTCCCTTTTTTTTTTTGCCCTAATTCCCTTGCCTTTTTTTTATTGTCTTTCCTTTTCATCTGCTGCTTCTTCCCTCTAAGCCTGACTCTGAGCCAAAACAATTTACATGCATCCAAGGAAGGATCTGCCATTAGTGCTGCTCTGTCTCTCCTCTTAGTTAGGATATATTTAGCCATCATCTTGTTTTCTTTTTTTTATTATTTTTTTTCTTTTTTTTTTCTTTTTTCTGTTCAGTGGCTTTAAAGAGCAGGTGCCAGGAACAGAAAAAGAAGAATAAAAATACCTGCTGTCAGATACTTCTCCCTACGCAGATGTGCTTCGGTGCTGTGCAAAATGATCACGTGAGCAGAGTGGATAACAGCTGCCCCTTGAAAAGCTCATTTGTAATTCTAATTTTTTTAAAATTTCAATAATCTCTTTCCGCACTGCTACAAATTTCCAGAACAGCTATTTCCTTTCGTGCTTCATGTGAACGCAGTGTGTGCTTTTGTTGGGAGTCAATTAAATGCTCTGTGGGTTAGGGTGAGGGCTTGTTGTTACACAGAAGCCACTGAGGGACAAGCGCTGCTGCCTGTGTGGGCAGCTGCCTGTCCTGCAACAGGGTAAGGGTTTCCCTGGGTAGTGAGGTATAGATGGAGAAAGGCTCACCTGCAGCCACGTGGACCTGGCATCCCATGGAAGTCCCTGACTGGCCCTGTCTCATGAGGCCATGATTATGGCCAAAACCCAGCTGGACCCCTTGTAAACATCCTGCTGAGCTTGCAGACTCAGCTGCTTCTCTGCTCTTCTGTTGCCAGCTTTCAAGTGATGCCACTCTCCTGCCTGCACAGCAGCTGCCTCCCACCATGGACAATCCTCTTCTAGCACCCTTTTCCTCATCTATGCACGCATATCTCCTTAAACACAACCAGAGCTCCCCAAGAGCTTGCTGCTGGAGGAGGGGGCTGTGCAATATAAGCAACGCCTTTAAATCTATACCTTCCACTCCTTTGCATTCAGCATCTCCCCAATTTCATGCAGACAGATCTGGGGGACTCGTCTGGCTTCTGGCAGCTTCTGCTGAAGCAATGCAGGGAGTGTGCAGTGCTGTCTTCAGGTTTTACAGCTCCTGATTGCCACCTCTGCCTTTTCTCATCAGATTAGGAGTTGTTAGGCTCTCCAGTGAGCCTACCCAGCACACATCTTCTACGATGCAGTGAGACCCCAGCAGTGTGGCTCACCCTGGCTCTTCCTTCCCTCCTCCTCCTCTCTGCCTCCCCTACCCATACAGTTCTGTATCTCCCCTTTCTTATCCACTCGGGCCGTATAAAAATACAAAAATACCTGGTACCAGAAGCTCTCCTCAGAACTTGGCTGTGCTTTGGGGCAGTTGTGCAAAGACACTTTGTACACTGTCACCAGTCTCCCCTGTTACATGCCACATGTGTGTAGTTTTGGGAAAAATTTATTTCCCTATTTTTGGGAAAACTTTATTTCCCTATTTTTCAGAGTTGCTGGCACTTCACAAATACTGACCCAGAAACAACAGCAGCAATACCTGGGTTTGAGAAGTTTTGTGTTTTCCTTCTTGGGGTGGGGGGGAAGCCGGTAGCTGTATCCCTGGTGCTGCACAAGCAAAGGGTGGCTGTGGATGCAGCTCTCCCACTGCAGATGCCTCCATGGTTTGGCCATCTCCCAGCCTGAGCACGCAGGGTCCCCGCAGGGCACCCTGTCCGGGTTGTCAGGATATCCCTAGTGAGAATGAAACCCTGAGAAGGACGGTCCCTGTGGATGGGAGGTGAGCTTCATGCTGGCAAGGCTGCGGCACAGTAACAGGCAGGGAGCCTGGCCCCAGGCGTTGCGACACAGATGAGGTTTTTTGTGTTCCAAAACAAGGACTGATAATACAGGCAACGGAGCTGGAGCCGCAGGAGGCTGCTAAGTTAAATGAGACAGGAAGCACGTAATTAAATTAGATATAGAGTGGCATAAAGACATCTGAGCACACATACGTCGTTGGGCTCGGAGGTTATTGCATAACCCTGCTGAAGAGCTCTGCATGATAAAACGTTGTACCTACCGTATCCAATGCTGGCATGCTGCCTATCCTTGAACAGCATCTCCCACCCCATCAAAGAGGAGAGTTAAAAAGCTGCCCCAAAGGAGCAGAGGTGCTGGCCGGTGGTTTGTGCAGGGGGCTGGTGGCCGTGGCTGAGCAGGCAGAGGGTCTGGCCCAGCCTTGGTGGGGAGGACATTGCTGGAACAGCCTGATCCCATTCTTGCGCCTGGGCTCAGACCCGCACATGTGGTACTGGCACTGCGGTATGTTCCAGAGCCGTGCACTGGTTTGAAACAGCCACGTGTGGGAGTCTGTCATGAATGTGTTGCTTCCTATACCTTTGTCTATTTTCTGGCTGAGCAACCATGGTGCCCAAGAAGATACAGCCTTTGATTGACTCCTTCACTCCCACTGAGGTTTTATAGGGGTCTCACCCTCTGTGGAGGCTTGCAGGGACCACTGCAGGCATTTCCTCACTTCTGCTTTGCTGTCAGCTTTGCCACACCTGATGGAAGTGCTTCAAAAGCTGCCACAGAGGGGACAAGGGAATGCCACACACGCAGTTGCCCAAAGCGCTTTATTTCTATGGGGAAAGGCAGTGGAGAGACAGGGGCTGAAGCAAAGCGGAGGTTTTATAGAAACATGGAATGGTCTAGGCCAGAAGGGACCTNNNNGACCTCCAAAGGTCATCTAGTCTGACCTCCCCGCGGTTGCAGGGACACCCCCAACTCGCCCAGGTTGCCCAGGGCCTCATCGAGCCTCACCTTGAATACCTCCAGGGAAGGGGCCTCAACAGCCTCCCTGGGCAAACCGTTCCAGTGCTCCACCACCCTCATAGTAAAGAATTCGTTTCTAATATCCAATCTAAATCTCATTTTCTCCAAATTGGAGCCATTGCCCCTCATCCTATCACTCTGGGCCTTTGTAAACAGACTCTCCCCAGCCTTCCTGTAGGCCCCCTTCAGGTACTGGAAGAATGCTATTAAGTTTCCTCGGAGCCTCCTCTTCTCCAGGCTGAACAACCCCAGCTCCCTCAGCCTGTCCTCATAGCAGAGGTGCTCCAGCCCCCTGATCATTTTCGTGGCCCTCTTCTGGACCTGCTCCATCAGGTCCATGTCCTTCCTATATCGAGGGCTCCAGACCTGCACACAGTACTCCAGGCGGGGTTTCACCAGAGCAAAGTGGCAGGATCACCTCTCTGGATCTTCTAGCTGTCACACCAGGGCAGAGATGTGCAGAGTTTCTCCACTCTGACTTACATCACCTGTGCCCCTTTCCCGTGGGCTGTGGCTGTTGCTGCTGTCCCAGCTGTGGTTCTACAATTTGGTTACTTCTCCCCAGCTGCTTCAAGCAGCGTGTGGCTCTCAGCACAGCATTTCCCACCAGGGACTGTGGACTTGCTATCAGAAGTCATCCATCCCTCTCTGTGTGTCTGTAGCATGTGCTCAGCCTCTTGGAGTTTCTCCTCTCACCATAACATACTCAGGGAATGCCGCGAACACCAGGGAGAGTCACCAGAGCATCCTATGACTGCAAACCTGTAGGTGGGAGAACAGGCTGCAGTGCGTTAAGCGCAGTTTTAAAGGGGAAAAGGACACGGATGACCTCCTGCTAAACACTGGGCGTGACCCTCTCCTGTGGGTACCAGGAGCCTGTACCCACATCAGCGTGGCACTGCTGGTGTGACACCAGTGTTCCCAGCATGGCAGTGAGCTGGGGTGGAGCTGATGTGACCAAGCACTCCCCTTACCCTTCCTGTTCTTTTCTTAAACACACAGCAGCGATCTCATCATGGGTTTAAGGCACAGAGAAGACAGGAACAAGGGCTTTCTGTCACTCCAACCATTTATCTGTAGCTGAATATTTGCTAAGAAGCCTTAAACTTGTTTATTCAAGGGAAAGGAAAGAGAGCTATTGGGAAAGTGTCTGCTCTTGCCATTAAAGCTGAGACAGGCGCTAAAAACATTTGTTTTGCCTTTAGCCCTGATGTATCTTCTCTGGCTAGCTGTGGGCAAGACACTTTAGCGGTGTTTTTGAAGTGATGGGAGAAAGACAGGAGTCCCTATTACAGTTCAAGGGAGCTGAGCCGCCTGGTGATCCTCTGAAAGCCTTCTGTCCTGATATCCTCATGTTCCTGCTCCATCAAGGCAGCTTGAGAGGAACCTTTCACTCCAGCCTGGGGCCAAGATGACTGAGTGCCGCCACCTCCATGGAACAGCTCATCTCTTGCAGGCAAGACACTTCGGCAATGTCCCATGTGTGATCAATGAAGGGCAGAAGACAACCTGAGCTCTGGAAAAAAAGGTCTGTGCTGCCTACAGAGCTGGTAATAGCAGGTAGCAAGTGGGAAGGAAGAAAGAGGCTGAGGAGTGGAGATGGCTGCTCTTGACTTTGCTCTGTGAGTGCCATGGGATGTTTAGGGTTGCTCCACTGTGGTGAGCTCCCTCCCAGAGGCACTGACCAGGGAATTGCAGGGAGGGCAGCTCTCTGGGCCCCCTGCATGAGCCTGACCTCAGCATGGGGAGGTGTTGCTGTCATGGAGCTCTGCTTGTTGCACCAGACCTCAGGGTTTGCTGGTGCACAGTGTCTGACACTAGTTTAACTTTCTCTTCATCCTTTTCTTTTGCTGGCTCTGTCTTTTCCCTCCAGTTTCTAGCCTCTCCCTTGCCTTTAATCTCTTCTTTCCATTCAATTTTTCGATTCTCATGAAGGTCCACCTTTGGCAGATGTTTTCCCATGCCTTGCTCAGACTTTGATGTGCATCCCCTCCCCTTATCCTCCCTCACCATAGACCCTAAGAGAACTTGTGATGAAGAAGTGCAACTTCTGCCATCATGTAGGATCAGGCATCGGTCCTTATTTATTCTGGCTATGGACTGGCAGTGTAATCTGGGAGGGTGCTCTACCTGCAATGAGG
>VZRU01014468.1:388980-436465 GCA_013398155.1 Pedionomus torquatus
AAGAAACCTACCTAAGCTGTTATCTTCGCTGGGTGCTGCCAGAGCAGCTTTTTGGTTGGCTGGAGGCTGGAGCGATGCCGGGTCCCCCTCCCAGCTCTCCCGCCTCCCATCCAATATAAAGCAGGGCTCCTCGCCGCTTTTCCAGCTGACAGCACACAGCCCTGGGCGCAGGTGGTGCCACAGCTGCCTGTTGCACATCCCTGCCACCGCCAGGACCCGATGAGTTGCTGGGTGCCCGGGTGCCCGGCTCTCAACATGTGTCGGGGCTTAGCTGCGCTCCCCATCACTTGCCTGGAAAGGTAAGGAGCTTCACCACCCCGCACTTCTGGGATGCAGAGGGTTAGCTGGAAAAGACGCACCTAACTTTGGAGCAGCTGGTCCAGCCTCTGCTGCTGCAGCTGTGACGTTTTGCTAGAAACTGGGGTGCGGACTGCATGGAAATATGCGGCGAAGGATGGCCCGAGTGATTTGTTTTGGCTGCATCCGTTCTGTTCCCTGGGAGGGGAGCACAGAGGTGAAATACACAGAGGAAGAGGAGGCTGGATAGGGCTGCTGTACCTGTGTCTGGGTGTACGAACACACAAAGGTTATTTCTCTGGCTCCGTCTCTGCAAAACTTGCTTCAGGTTGACAGCAGCAGGACCGTTTTTGTTAACACGGTCAAAATGCTAAGTGACATGTTGCTGCTTCTGCCAAACATGGCTACAAAGCCCCATGCTGCCAGCTTGACATTTAAACACTTATTTTGTATGGGTGCCTTGGGATGCCTGAATGAGCTGCAGCACACAAATAGCAGCGGGACCGTGGGCTGCCTCGGGGGGGACCCTGGGGACCTGAGCTGATTTAGCAGCAGCCGTATTGTTGCAGAGACCTCCCGGCAGGGAGGTGCCTCCGTGCCACCACCGCAGAGCTGTGGTGACTGCTAGCCACCTCCCAGGCTCTCAGAGACAGGGCTGTGGCACAGGAGCATCGTGCTGCCACTGGGCTCACTGGGTCTTGAAGGCATGGGGTAGGTGGATGGTGCCACCAGGGATTGGAGCCATCTCCATGGCATGGTAGCCAGGTCCCGGTGGTTCCAGGGCACCTCTGAAAAAAGCAAGGGAGCATCAGCCCTGCTGCAGCAGCCTCACAGCAGGGAGATGCTCCCACTCTGCTGAGCAGAAAGAAATTGCTGTGCTTTTTCCAGTGCTTTGAGATCAGCGTAGTGCCACCAGGAGAGAGGGACAGAAAAAGGAGCCAGATTAGCTCCAGGGAGCTGTGGGGGCTCCAGCTGATCACTCAGCAGCTGCTCTGCTAGTGCCCCAGAGGAAAAATCTCGCCATGCTTTGTAAATGCCTGCTGAGCTACCTGGGAGGAAAGTGGGAGGAAACGCTCCCCTGGGCTTAATGCACTGCTGAGTGTGGTTGCCAGGGAGCAGAAAAAGCAGCTGGGGGAGCATTAATCTCATACATCAGAAAGCAAAGAAGCAGCTGAAGCTGAGGAGCGAGGGCTGCCCGTCTGAGCTGTGTCAGGTCCGGGGGTGCAGCCCCTGTGAGGCAGGGCAGTGGCAGCAGCAATTGGTGGTCCGGCAGTCCTACCTCTTCCCTTCCTCCCTTTCAGAGCCAAGGATCTGAAGACCCGCTTAGGGATTCTTCTTCATAAACCAGAGCTGGGACATAGGATCGGGACTTCCAGCAAGCTGCAGCTGGGCTCCAGGCAGAGGTAAGCCAAGCAATGCTGTGTCCCAGGTTCAGCCTGGGACAGGTCCCTGTGGACCAGGCTGTCCTGGGGGATGCTCCTGCCCATCTGCGCAGCAGAGAGGCCAGAACGCAACTTGTCCTCCCCACAGTCCCACCCAGGCAGGCAGGGAAGGCGGATCACTGCCCAGCTCCTCCAGTTATAAAATCAGGCTGGGGAACTGATGCTCTGGCATTAGGCACAAGCAAGCAGGTTCTTAGCAACAGGCCAGAAACTCAGAGGGCTCCCGCAATTCCCAGTATCTCTGACCAGTGCCTGGGACCCCTAGGGAATGCAGGGCAGCATTAAAAACAGAATACTAAATATTGCTGCTGAAGGCAAAGCATCTTCTTGCAGAAGAGGCTCTGCTGGGCTTGTACCGGCAGAAAAGGGCTCCTCTGAGTATCCTCCTTGCGCTATGGAGCTGAGGTCTGGTGAGCCATCAGGGAAGATAAAAGAAAGGGAGAAAGGAAAAAGAGCCCACAGGTAATGGATACTTGGGTCTCGCCTTGGTTTCCTACCAAATGCTGCTGCCTCCTTTCTTGTGCTCTCTCCCATTAATGGGGCTGCTAGACTGAAGTGCTCCCATCCTTTGCCAAGAAGCAGATGTGTTCTCAGCGGGACAGCAAGCCTTACATCCTTTTGTCTTTTCCAGAGACTCCTCACGAGAGGTACTTGAATGGAGGGAGTCCTTCGACCAGCTCCTGAAGAGTAAGAGTGAGTAGAATCTTGTTTTCTTCTCTTGGTGAGAGTGCATAGGACAAACGTGCTCCCGGTGAGCAAGGGGGTGACTGTATGCCTGCAGCCGGTGTACAAGGACATCCTGTCTCCTCCTCAAATGGGGTGGTTTAGGAATTAGAAAGAGGCCCCTTTCCTGCCCTGACAGAGGCAATGCACAGGGCTCATTGCCCGGCTTGTGAAGCTGTACCCTCTTCTTTTGGCTGAGTGCTTTTTGGGAGGCACAAGCACTGTCTCACAGTGCCTCGCTGCTGCCTTGGGGCAGGAACTTCGCTGTGCGCAGCAGTTTGTCAGGGAGAATGTCACACCATGCCCTGAGGGTATCTTTCTCTACACTCAGGAGAAGGCAGCATGTCCACCCTCTGTTCTTTGAGCAGCAATGCAGCCACCTTCCCACAGATTTTGTTGCTCAAAAAACTGTTGCTGCCCTCTGTCTGTCTCTCCTAGGCCTCCAGGGATGGCTTTTCCACAGGGAGACAGAATTCAGCTGCTGTACTGAGTTTGTGTAGCCATTTTCCCTTCCAATATTTGCTATCTGTGTGGTGAAGCAAGGGTTCCTGTAAAGAGCTGTTTCCCTCTCCTGCATGCAGACAGTACCTCCAGACCCAGAGAGGGGACCTCTTTTTGAGTCCCATATGTGATCCCTTTCTTACACTGGACTTTACAGCAGGTACACAATGGTAGAAGTGCCAAAGTTTAATACAAAAGTAGTTGTTTACCTTAAAAGCTATTCCACAGCAAGAGAAAGTCCTTTCATAGTGCTAGTTTGGGGCGAGGCATTGTTTTTTTTTCCAGCCTTCCTCACGTGCTGTGATGGTTAACAAGCAACTCGTGACTTTGTAAGGTAATACATCCCGCCAGCCTGGCTCTGAAATCCTTGCTGCAATTACTCTCCTATACTCCTCAGGATCTCATTCCCCCTAGATCTCAGCTGAGAAATAAAAATAAAGCCATCATTGCCCGGTTCCTGCAGGCATATTGATACCTCAGTGGTTTTCTCCTTAGGTAGAATTAGCTCTTTTCCAAAGCTGTAAAGAAAATACTCTGAAGCCTCATTACAGAAAGGTCAGATAAATAAAACCAGAGGATTATTTGTCTGTGGGAACGGATTTTATTGGAGTCCAGAGGCCAATTAGCAGAGTCTCAGAGGGTGGAATTTGCCTGGAGGGAAAGGAAATCTGCAGATGTCATGGTCTGAGCTCCCAGGGTGATGCTCAGGGCAGTGCCGTGCCTAGCAGCCATCCTTCTCTTCCTCTCCTGTTTTCTAACCCAGTATCTGCTCTTCTCTCCCCTCCCCAGGTGGGGTGACAGCCTTCCACACCTTTCTGAAGACAGAGTTCAGTGAGGAGAACCTTGACTTCTGGCTGGCATGCGAGGACTTCAAAAAGACACGGTCAAAAACCAAGCTGGCCTCCAAGGCCAACAGGATCTTCGAGGAGTTTGTCCAAAGTGAGGCACCCAGGGAGGTGAGAGCATTTTCTGCCCCATCCTGTGGCACTGAATAGGGTGGGAAAGGAACAAAATATCCTGGTGGTTTTTATTAAAGTGGGAAAATGTGCTCCTGTTCACGAGAGCTTTCACTTCAAACTTTGAAAGTTCTACCAACATGAAAAGATATAAAGACTTTCAAGCATTTTCACTCTCATCTGAAGATGAAGAAAACAGTTTTTCTCCCCCCTGTGGGAGGGCATTTAATGTCAAATTAATGTTTGTGGATGTTTCTTCCTTCCAGGTGAATATCGACCATGAAACCAGGGAGATTACCCGGAAGAACCTCTCAGGTGCCACCTCTGCTTGCTTCAATGAAGCTCAGGCCAAGACCCGTACCTTGATGGAAAAGGACTCCTATCCCCGGTTCCTGAAGTCTGCCTCCTACCAGGACATGACCAAGCAGGCCACCAGCCGTGGTGTCAGCAAGCGGTCGCATACCTGACCCAAACCCAAATCCGCTGCACGGGGACAAGCTGGGGGACCAGGCAGAGGCTGAGAGATGGTTCGTGAAGGCTGAGATCTGCACGGTGGGGTTTTGGCTGAAGTCCTGGTGTTTTAGGAGGATCCTCAGTACCTCAAGCGCTTCCGCTTCTCACTGAGCTGCTGGGAAGAGAGGTCATCCCTCCCCAGAGGAGCAGAGTGGGTGGGAAAGGCTCATGTGCCAGTGTGTGCCCAATGCCTCCCCTTGCAGCAAGGCCAGAGACCTGCACCATCGTAGGGACAGAAAGAAATCAGATTTGAGTTTCAAGCCCGGCAGAAAGACACCACATTCTCCTGAGCATCCGTAACCAGAGAGCTCTCGTCTGATCTCAGGACCCTGTCTCTGACTTGCAGCAGCAGTGCGGAGTCGACACAGGAGCCTGCAAGCCCCGCAGTGCCCCGGGCGACTGCCCCAGACCTGCCTGCAGGGCTTTTCCTGTGAGGGATAAACCAGAATAAAAGTCCAGACCACATGTCGTTGTCAGCCAGAGGGACCCTGCGCCTGCCTTCTCCTGATCCTGAGATCCTTCTTCTGCCGTTCCCTACGCATGTTCTGCATCAAAGCTTTACACCTTCTTCCAGTACAGCGTATCCCCAGGAGTCAGTTTTTTATCCCTTGCTTAAGCTACATGACCTTTAGGTTGCATAACTCTTTTATTACTGATACTGTTATTTATTTTATCATTATTGTTATACATATATATTTATTAGAAGAGCACTGCTCAAAGCATACACACGTCCCTTGCTCCAAGGAGCTTGTAAATTAAATTATTTTAGATATTGTAGCACTTAGCATGCCTCTCACCTTTTCTGTGTAATAACTTAGGAGAGATGACCATGTAACATGACTGTGGAACAGCAAGAGCTGTGGCCCAGCAGGGCAGCAGGTTTCCCCGGAGCTCGGAGGACTATAGATGGCAGTAAAAGGATGCTCTGCAGTCCATGCTGTTTCATTTCTCCCCATAAATAGAGTCTTGTGAACAGCATCTTGGCAGGTAGACTTGCACTTTATTCTAGACAGAATAGTGATGTAAAGCATGCACTTTGGTAAGCAATCCTATCAAAAACTTGATTTTTAAACATGTGGGAGATGCAGCCAAAACTGACTTTCCCCGGGTTTAAAATTGGGTTTGGTGTTCTCTTGGTTGATGAAATCAGTCTGCAGCCACAGGACTTTGATAGACCTGGTGAGTCAAGTCAAACATTAATGTGTGCCATGAATTCAGTGTCTTGATGGGCAGCGGGACATTTAATCAGCTCAGATCTGTGCTTCAGAAGGCCCCTCTCAGCAGAGATTTCTGGGTCCCACAGCCACCTTGTAAAGTATGGATCCCATGTGGCAGCATTGGGTGGGTGCTGGGGAGCCCACCAGTGCTCAGTCACAGGGAAGATGCTATCAGCATCATTTCCTACTGATACAGCCTGGGGCTCCATTTATCCCTAAAAACCAAACCTGGAGGTCCTTATCCTGTTGGTACTCACCAAGAGAGCCATCTTTTGCACCCTGCAGCGTTGGCCAGAGCACAGGTTTGCTCAGGCTTTTTGTGGCTGTTTGAGCAGAGCAAAGGACCGAGAGCCAGTTTGGGGATGTTATTCTGAGTCCTCTTCCACTTTCCCCCTCCTGGTTCTGCCTCTGAGCCTCAGCGGGTCCTGGCTGTGTTTACAGGGAGATCTTAGCTGGTTTGTTATTTATTATTTATTTTTACAACTGGAACCACCTTCATTGTGTTACTGAAGTGAATGACGCACAATGGTCTCTTTTCATTACTAAAAAAATATTGTTGTTATAAAATAAAACGTAAAGAGGAAAATACTGTGACAACATGTTTCTTTTTGGTTGTGGGCTTTCAATTAATTTCTGGATTGTAATTTTGGATGACTTGCAATGCATATTTAAGAAAGTTGCTTGTGTTGGATAGCTCAAGAGACATTTACAGTCACTTTAAAAGTTGCAATGTCGGGAACAGAAAAGGAAGGGGAAGACTTGTGAAGGATAAAGCTTCATGGTATTTGGCTTATTTTACAGTATATACAGTATACACAGTAAGAATGAAAGCAGAAATTAAGTTTTTAATATATGAATTGCCAGGATGTTCAGTACTGTTTGTATTTCTCTCCATTTTCTGAGCACTTTACAGGACTGCTGTTCCCAATACCTATTTAATATCAGCAAGTCACCATTCTTTTACAAGTGCGGGAGGATTCAAGTTAGGGCTACTGTTTGCAAAACATGCTTTTGAGTTGCTGAAATAAATATTACTTGATTTTTAGTGATAACTCAGATCATGATTGAATTAATTTACAAGAGGAGGAGTATCTGGCTCTAAAGGGGATGTAAGAAAACATCCTACCTCTGTTCAGCATGTGTTGTCTCCAAGGTCTGAGCAGTCCTCTGTATCCCTGTGGGATGCTTTGGGAGGACAGAGGTGGGGTGTGTGGGGTGCGCACCTTCAGAGACAGCTGGAGCACTGGGGGTCTGCCTGTGGCACAGGTGATGCAGGGAGGAGAGCATCCAAGTGTAGCACAGAGATGCCAATGCTCTGAATGAAACCCAAACAAAACACGTTCTTACATTGTCTTCTTTCTACTTGTTGCATGGTTTGGAAGGCAAAATTAACTGGCCTGCATTAGTGAAGGAGAGTGTGAGTGGACTGCCAAGGAGGAGCTGGCATCACAGGTGACTGGAACGTGGGGCAGCTAGGTCCTGAGGCATTACTGTTAGCACAAGCCAGCCTCTGTCGTTTACAAACCTTTTACAAGCAGTTGCATCTGTAACAAGACCTTATGTCCCTTCTAATAAAGTAAGGCAAAGTCTAAGGATCATCGTTCCTTATAAAACACATGACCTCTTGTTCATCCCTGTTCCCTACAGACGTCCACCTAACCAGAGGAAGGTAGTTTAAACTTCCCTTTATCTTTTTTCACTATTTCATTAAGCATGGCCCCGCCAGGCAAGACAGAGGGTTCAGAATCACAGCAGTCTGCATGTATACCTGATCTCTGTGCACGTCAGAGGGAAGAAATGAGCTGAAGGGTGCCCGGGAGGTATTTAAGTTATCTGGCATGAAAGAGCAGCAAAACAGTTTAGAAGCAAATAGAAACAGAATAAGGATTGATTTTTTTTTTTTCTTTTTAACTGCAGTTCCTAACTGATTTAAATGAAGAATTTTTTCTTGCACACCTTGGAGTTAATTTAAAACTGATTCTCCATTTAAAAAAATACATAAATTAGCCAATAAAAATGTTTAAAAAAATTAGAATTAAAATCTTTTTGAGCTTTCTTTAGAAGGAAATCTGGGGCTGTGTCTGTTCTTGAGGCACCATGCACAGAAACGTGTGGCCCAGGCTCAGCCTCAGCTTTGGCAGTAATGCTCAGACTTCACAGCTGATACTGGAGGATCCCATTTGCGGTGTAGTTTCATCTCTACAAGTCCGAGATGCTTTCTAAAGAGAAAATTTGGTCAATAAACCCATGCTTTGATCCAGCATGTCCATTATGATTGCTGGCAAAATCCAGTGGTAACAAAACAAAACCTTTAGAGACTTGGGACAATAAAAAAAACCCAACCCACAAAACAGCATTGAGAAAGAGGAGCCAAAGCTTTCTGTGACCAGCTGCGGTTGCAGCCGACTGAAGTTTCCCAGGGTGGAGGCTGCGAATTTGGAAGCAGCAGAGATTTGAGCTCCGGGGAGCAAACGTGTGGGTTGGCACTAGCCCCCCCCGTGAGTATGATACATACTTGCTCCAGGGCCAGGTTTCCATGAGCTGGGATGGGAGGGTGGATGTATTTGGTGGAAAAAACCACCCATTTCCATCTGCCCTGGGACCTGGTGCGTTCCCAGCAGCGGCTTATCGGGGTGGCATCGTTGCTCAGCTGTCCTACCTCCTCCTGTGGTCAGAGGTCCCTGCTCTGGCATGTCTAAGCAGTCCTCAGCACAGCCTTGTGGCACATACATACATGCATTAGTGGCCCCACAAAGATAGGTATCTGGGTAGGTGGATGTGCATATATAGGTGTATGGGTGCTGAGCTTTCCGCTGTGTGCACTGCAGTGAATACCCATGGACAACAATACACATATACAGGCAAATCTGTGTGTGTTTGTATGTTCATGTGCGTACATCCAAGATTCTTTTTTTTTAAAAGACAGCATATAAATGCTATAAAAACGCAGAATCGTGGAACTGCCAGAGTTGGAAGGGACCTCTAGAGATCATCTGGTCCAACTTCCCTGATAAAGCTGGATTGCCTAGAGCATGTTACTCAGGACGGCATCAAGGTGGGTCTTGGAGGTCTCCAGAGACAGGGACTCCACAACATCCCTGGGCTGCCTGTTCCAGGGCTCTGGCACCCTCACCAGAAAGATGTTTTTCCTCATATTTGAATGGAACGTCCTGTGTTCCAGCTTGTGCCCATTGCCCCTCATCCTGTCACTGGGAACCACTGAAAAGAGTCCGGCTCCATCCTCCTTCAACCCACCCTTCAGATACTTATAAGCATCAATAAAGTCTCCCTTCAGCCTTCTCTTCTCCAGGCTAAAGAGTCCCAGCTCTCTCAGTCTTTCTTCATAAGGAATGTGCTCTGACCCCTTAAGTGTTTTTGAAGGAAGCTCACAACCAAAGGGGATGCACTGAGCCATTTCAAATAATGCAAAGACCTTACCCAGCATTTTGCAGTGCACTGCCAGCCCCTGTGCCAGCCAGAAGGGAGGGAGCAGCTGTATCCTACTGCTTCTCACTCTGCAGCTTTCACTTCAAAGCCTTGGCCCAAATAAAGCGCTGTAAGTCATGCGTGATATGTTCCTATACCTCTCATGTCTCTCTCGTTATGTGTGCAGCTAAATGCCAAGGTTCTCGACCCCACACGGTCCAGCTGCATGTGGGGATCGTACCCCCAAGGCACCTCTGGACCCAATAAAAAATTAATTATAATGTTTATGCCTCCTGACACTGCTGGGGCTCCGAGGGCAGCTCTGTGTGGTTGGGCTTCCTGTGCTGGAGGGCAGCTACGACACAGTGCAGCTGCAACCTGGGCTTAGCCTGCGGGGAGAAGGAGGGGATGAGAAACAGCAGGGAGAAATTCTTTTGAGGAACCACCTCTGATGCTTGGGACAGGTATTTAAGTTCAGGTCCCTGGCCTGGCTCCTTGTTTGACCTCTTTTGGCAGATCTGGGGTGCTTTCAATGGATGTGCTCTTTGCCCAGGGACTGAGACACAGTGTCCTGAGCAGTGAGGTCCCTGCCTGCCTTGCTGTTACCCTCACCTTTTCTTTCCAGCCCACTCCTGATGGCAGATGTTCTGGTCTTTTTTTCTTTTTTGTGATGATAAGGATTGAGCAGCAGCCTTAAAGGCTAGCAAGGACATATCAAAAGTGTAAAAAATATTCCACAGCAAGGTGAAATGTAGTTGATGCTCCTGGATGGATAGCATTACCTGTCAGAGTTTAAATCACATGTTTCTGTAGACTATTTTCCAGGGCTCTGTTCCAACACTGAAAGTCACATCAGCGTGGCTAAGCATATAAACTCTGGGACATTCCCATTTGGAAATATAATAAGGAAGGAACATGAAGAAAAAAGCCATCCTACTATTCATAGCTACTTTAAAAATTATTTTGACTTTGGCAGGCAATTTTGCTCATGTTTGTGACTGGTAGCCAGGGTGTGGATGTTTGGAGATGTTATCTCAGGGGATGGGTTGCAAAACGGGTGTAGGTCCATCAGGATGGAGGAAAAGGCAGAATTTCCTTAATTGTGCCTTTTATTTTCCTGCTGTCTGTGTCTCTGCAGCTTATCTCCTGAGCTGCTGTGTGCCATGAGGGCGAATAAGGGCTCTGTGAAAGTGCAAATACAGCAGGAACTGTGTAGCCCAGAAGTCTACAGGAATGGTTGTGGAGAGGAGCTCTAGAAAATCTTTGAGGCTCTTCTGTTCACAGAGACTGAGAGTCTGAACTTGCTCTGTTGTGCATGACTGTACAGAATGTAGTTGGAATCAGGGATGAGAGACAGGGAAAGGATTACCAGCAAAACCTTTTTTGCTGGCATACTGGCACAGTGCACTTCTGCCACAGCCCTGCTGGTTGCAAACACCTCATCCCTAGCATCCTATGGTTTTTCATCTTCCCACCAGAAGATAATGAACTACTGTAATTAAATTAGCAAGCTGAACAGGGCTTTTGTACTTCGGTAGCTGGATGGTGTGATATTGTTATGCACTGTAACACTGTTTTTTTTTTTTACATTTTTATCATTGGCTCTGAATCTGTGACGTGTCCCTGCTCTGCTTGTTTGTCTCTTTTCTAGCCTGTGAATGGGAAGTTAAACACTGGCACGTAGAGCCCCAGCTTTGGTCAAACTGAGAGATGCTGTTAAGTTTAGTAGATTTCTGTCAATTAAAATGGGTTCTCAACAGTGATTTGAGATTGTTCCTTGAGTTTTCATGTGTCAAGGTCTCCTGTGGCAACACAAGCTCTGCGAAACCCCATCCAGAGGCTGTGGGATGTTCCCAGACCATGCGGTCGCGCCGGGTGCTTTGGAAATCTCAGTGTGACGGTTAGGTATGAAGATGTGATTCCTGCATAAACAGAGTTTTTCAGAGCATTTGTGAATGTTGCAAAACCATTTGGGAATGTTGTCATGCAGATGTGAGCAAGCAATGCAGAGTACATACAGATTTGGATGTGTGTGTAAAACGTTTGGGGCTGCGTCTGTGCATCCCTGCAGGGTGTGCTCTTCTGCATTCCTGCTCTTGTGTCTGCATCCAGCCGTGTCTCCGCGGACATACGCAGGGTATCAGTTTGTGCGTGTACCGACACGCTGCGGAAAGCCCCGTGTGAATCACCTGATGTGGTTTCAGGCCCATTTCATACGTGGTCTAAGTCTTGCACCAGGTTTGGTGGAGGCAGCTGGGGAGGTTGCATGGGCACTGCACGCTGGTGAGCTGATCTTAAGTTACAGGGCACCAGGGGACACTGGGTGTCACGTCACAGCCTGCGTTCGCTTGTGTAATTCCTGCACAGGCTTTGCAGGTGGAAGGAAAGGGCTGTAGGACTGTGCTCCCTCCGCCTTTGCACAGAGCTGCCTAGAAGGGGGTTGGTGCCTGGGCAGCGGGTGCCTGCTGGCCAGCCTGGGTGCAGTTAGGAACACGCTGACTGCGATATCAACCGACCTGGAGCTCAGTGGTTCCCTGGGTGAAATTTAACAGAGTGGATAGTTTCCTCCTGTGGATAGATACACCAAAAGGTAAGGAAAACTCTTGAGAGACTCTTTGAGAGGGACTCTGTCAGGAAGTGTAGTGATAGGACAAGGGGTAATGGTTTTAAATTGGAAGAGGGGAGATTTAGATTGGATATTAGGAAAAAATTCTTTCCTGTGAGGGTGGTGAGGCACTGGAACAGGCTGCCCAGGGAGGTTGTGGATGCCCCATCCCTGGAAGTATTTAAGGCCAGGCGTGATAGGGCTTTGAGCAACCTGGTCTAGTGGGAGGTGTCCCTGCCCATGGTAGGGGGGTTGGAACACAATGATCTTCAAGGTCCTTTCCAACTCTAACCATTCTATGAAAAGCTTAAAATAAAAAACAGGGAGGGGACAACGTATACTTGCAGAGTTTGCTGGGAAGCAAATAGTATCTGGGGATACTTGCTGGGAAGTGGCAGCGGAGCACAGCTGCTGAAAAAAGCTGCTTCCTGGCATTGAAAAAGGCTGCTGCCTGGCTTTGAAGGCATTTTAAGCAGTGGCTGGGTTTCTGGCTGGGCGCAGAGACCCCTTCCTCACCTTCCTGTGGTGGGTGGCGCAGGGGCAGGGTTGCATGACTTTGCACATCAGCTGGCACCCGTCTTGCCCAGATGCAAGGCGGCTTCTGGCCAAAAGCCAGTGGGATGGGACAGAAACGTTTAAACATTTCCCAGTGCACAGCACTTGCGGCTCTGCTGCTCGGCGGAGGAAGAGGGTGAGCAGCCCCTGCCTTCCCCCTCCCCAGGCTTCTGCCTTCCTGAAGGGTGAGGAATTTGAGACCCGACGTGCGCAGAGGATCCTGTGTTGCAGGAAAGTAACATTTTCTTTGCTTTCTTAATGTGGCAAAAGACATAGAAGTTCAGGAAGTGAAATGAGACCAGCGAAATCAATGAAATAGGGTATTCGGTTCCTGCTGGGTGGAAGAAAATAAATAAAATACTCCTTAACTTTTCTGAGGGTAAATTAATGTGAATTTGTACTCTGGCTTTATACTTTAAGACCTCCCTGTCCCTTTTCCGATTTGCTTAGATAATTGATTTCCAGTTTAGCTTGTCAGATGGTGACTCCTGAAAGCACTGGTCACCTGAAACAGCCTTTGCAGTCAGGGGGAAAGAGTAATGGAGCTCTAGCTTTTCTGGATACTAGATAGATATAGATAGATGATGTCCTACCTGATTAACCTCTTAATATTGTGAAAAGCTTAGGAAGAACTTACAGTTAGGTAGGGTCTCCTAATTGCCTATGGGGGCAGGAGAGATTCAGACTGGCTTTTTGTCTCATTCCAGGTATTGGATCAGGCACTTTCCAGGACCTGTGGCTGCCATCAAAAACTGGAGGGAGATGACCATCTCTGTCTGCCTGCTGTGTTCTCCACCTGAAAACATTGCTGGGGGCTGGCTTATTAGGTAACCTGTAATAAATCTGAGACAAAATCTATAGCAAGAACGTCCTGGGTTCTCTCCCCACCACTGTCCCCTTACCCAGATGCCCCAGAGGACACTTGCCTGGGCTGCGGGTAGTGCTGAGACCATGCACAAGCAAGCAAACATGAGTGCAAATCATGGCCCTCAAAGTAAAGAGTCACAACATGGTAGCACAAGGTAACACAGGAATGAACTAATGCCAACAAGGACCTTTTGACTAAGTGGAGGAGAGGGGGAAGAGGGGTTGCCCAAAGGTAACCTGAGGTGAACTAAGACTAATGAGCATGGTAAAGATCACACCTTACCTGCTGATGTCAGACTGCCTCTGTATAATGAATGGGCCACTACTCGAGAACATGTGCAGCAGGGCATTAGTTACATCATCGAAAGGTGACCAACAAACAATTTTTGCCTAAGTTTTCTTTGCTGTAAACTGCATGAAAACCTCTGATTCCTCTGAAGAGGTGTGCTAGCTTGGCAAACTAGGGCCTGGCACTCCTACCTGTACAGGACTGCATTAAAGGTTAGAAGGCGGATCTCAGCTCTGTGTGCCCATTATCTCCTGCGCATGGGCACAAACCCCCAGCCTCACGCAGACAATAGTATGTCTGCCGAAGTGCTAAAGTCCTCCTTCTCACCAGCCTTAGCTCTTAGCTGGCACTGGCATTGATGACCATAGTTGTTCCTCACACAGACCTGCAGGACATAAAATGTAAATGGTGAGGTTTCAAAGGGTATTAAAACAGGATTTTCTATTAATTATTTAGGTGAAGACCATGAAGCCCGTAAAATAGCAGCCTATCCTACCCAGCGTGTTTCGTCAGTCAAACCCAGTGCAACCCCACAACGAAGGCACTGAGTGTTCTACCTCTCCGATTCGTTCTTCTACCTCTCCCATTCTTCCTGGGCTCAGCTGAGGAACATCTGAGGTACGGAGCCCTCCCTCTGACCGTCATGGAGCCCACAGTTCACAGCCAACAGGAAGCATCTACTGCTTACAGCATAGAGACAGCAGAAGACCTTGCCTCCAAGTTAAATGTTGCTGTGAGGAACAGAAACGAAAAAGCTGTGCTGGAGCTGCTGGAGAAAGGGGCAGATGTGAACTCCAAAGCAGAGAGTGGCTGGACACCACTGCAGAGTGCCGTGCAAGCTGGCGATGAGTGCCTTGTCCAGCTTCTGCTGGACAAGGGTGCTTGTCCTCATGCCAGGAAGGACAATGGTGGCACTGCATTTATTGAGGCAGCGGCAGTGGGAAACAAGAATATACTGAAGCTCCTCTTTGATTTAGGGGTAGACATTAATGACCATGACTACAATGGCTTCACAGCTTTCATGGAGGCGGCATGGTATGGGAAGGAGGAAGCCTTGAGCTTCCTGTATAGCAAAGGAGCAGATGTAAATTTGAGGAGGGCAGTTAGCGAGGAGAAAGTGAAACTGCATAAAGGAGGTGCGACAGCACTAATGGATGCTTGTAGGGAGCGCTACTTCTCGGTTGTAAAAACTCTTGTCCAAGAGATGGGGGCTGACATGAACATCCGTGACAACAAAGATAGGAATGCCTTGATCCATGCCCTCCAGAAGGGTTCTGCCAAGGAAAGATACGAGTCAGCAGTCTCCATAGGCCATTTCCTGCTGGACTGCGGTGTTGATGTGAACAGCAAAGACGAATGTGGGAAAACTGCCCTCATCCTAGCTGTTGAAATGCAGAGCCCAGACTTGGTGAAAGCTTTATTGAAGAAGGGTGAAATAGATATTGATGATGCAGATGAGGAAGGCAACACAGCTCTGATGGTGGCTGTAGAGAAAAATGATTATGATATAGCAAAGTTGTTGTGTGAACAAGGAGCAAGGACTGATGTGGGGAACCTTATTGCTGTTGCAAATAGGAACCGTAATCGTAACATGGCAGAACTTCTTCGTCAATATAATGCCAAGTTTGTTCCAGAAACCCCCAAAGACTGGGAGCCAAACAGCAAACGCTGGAGAGACCAGCTGAAAAATCTTCATAAAATGTATCGCCCTATGATTGGCAAACTGAAGACATTTCAATACTTCCAGCAGAGAATTCAGAACACTTCTCAGGGGGGCATCTACCTGGGGCTCCACGGTGAGACGGAGGTAGCAGTAAGAACAAGTCGCAGTACAGAGGGTGACAAAGAGAAAAGGTTCTTTGAACAATGTGGTACCTGTAGACATCTATTGAAGCTCTTCCAGTGTGAGAAGGCAAAAGGCTACATGTACTTGTGCTTCCCCCTCTGGGAGAAAAACCTTGAAGAATATCTGCAGGAACCAAAAGACCATGACGATTACAAAGGTGCCCTAAGGATGATCTTCCAGGCAGTAAGAGAGCTGCACTCCCTTGGATTTGCTCACCAGGATCTACATCCCAGCAACTTTTTAATAGGTTACCTTTTCCTTTCTCTATGCATTCATTTTGCTTTCCTGTTGCTTGTGGTTTAGAGAAGAAACTGCTTCATAGCTGTCTGTGAAAAGACAAGTACGAAGCACCAGTGCAGGTATCTTTAGGCAGAATGAGGTGTCTGTGGTATTAGCTCTCCTCTTTGGGTAAGTACAGAAATGTTTGCAGACAACCACAGAGGAGTGAATTTTACATGTTGCATTAGATCTGCCCAACTTTCCAGGACTTTGCAGACAGATCAACCCACAGCAGATCTCTTCAGAGATTTGTTTTCAAAAGAAGGGGCCAGCCAGAAGTCAGTAACAGATTATTAAGGTTTTCCACCATTATTTGTTAACAATTTCTCTTATTTCCTCAGATTTAGGTGGCAAAATTTACTTGGCGGACTTTGATAATAAAAGAAAGTTGATTGAAGACAAAAAAGAACTCATAAACTCAGATTTAGAGGTAACTGCCCTGTGAACTGACGTGTGGTTAAAAATTTCAGGTGCTCTGATATTTGTTGTTGCTTTGAAACCTAGGGGAAACCTTTCTGCGCTCTCAGCTAGAAAAAAAAGCCTTGATTTTTGGGAAAGCCCATTTAGCAATAAGAATGATACTGGTTAGCACGTAAAGCTGTGGCTCATGCTGGGACATCCACAGATATCCTATGCGCATGATTAGGGTGCCTCTGTTCTCTTTGTGCGCACATCTTCAAAGTTTGTGTTTCCGTGTATTTGTATTCTGTACACCTACAGGCACGTGTGTGTCTACATATGCAGTCTGCTCTTTTAGGAATACTAGTCCTCTACCGTTTGGTAAACTGTTTCATGCATCTGGCACGTGAGCAGTGATGTGTTTCTTTGCAGGCCCTCAGGAGGCTGGTGCTGTATGTTTTAACAGGGGGTAAGAAACCCCTTCAGCAAGTCAGTCCCGAGGACTTGGCTGATGATTCCCCAGATTACAACGAGGCTCTAGACCTCGTACATTGCCTGGCCTCTCATGATGAACAAGGTGTGGAAGGTTTGAGCAAACATCCCTACTTCTTGAGCAAACAGGAGTAAGTGCTGGGAGTACAAAGGCAAAGCTTTTGGTATGGGATTTATCTGTAGTGCTGGGAACAGCCATGTCCTGTTGCAGCTAACAAAGCTCCTCGTTCCACAGCAGGTTCCAGTTCCTGAAAGGTATATGGAATAAAATCAAAGTTCTCCGCAACCAAAATGCTGTCTTTCAAGCTTCTAATGCTCCTGAAAGTTTTCCTTATCCAAGGTGGACCAAAGAGGTAATCCTCTTCTCTTTGGATTGATCTGAGGTTTGAGCTAGACATTGAAGTAAAAGCTTTTCTTGAGTGTTTCACAGACCGTGTTTAAAACTGTAACTGCAAAAAAGTAGCTCCACACAAATGCAGGCAACTGGGGGAAGCAATTGAGTCTAAGCCACTTAGTCGAAATACACAAGACTAAAGACATTGATGCTAAAGGAAGCTCTGTTGACTGGGGTGGTAGTAGGGAATGGTCATTATAGAATTAGCTGTCAAACCTTTAAGGGTGTTTGTTGGTGACACCTTAAGACAAGCATCTCTGGCCCTTGTTGCAAGCAAATTTCTAGCAAAACTTTTTTGTTAGTTTGGCTCAAAAGCAGTGAGACCAGGCCTGGTTTTGCAGGTAGCATCCTGGAAGGACATGATACATCTTTTGAGCTCCAACAATCTTGGTTAAATATGTAGGGCATACTGGGGGCACAGGGCAGCCTGTGTGGACCTTGCAAGTTCACAGCTGGATCAAGACTCCCTTCTGCCCTCCAGGCAAGTGTGAAAATCTGTGCTGTGTTGATAGCCCTAATATGAATGTCACATCTTGTCAGGGCAGGAATGGAAATGCTTAGCAGAATCAGTGTGTCTGTATGGCGCATGCCCTGCAGAGTGAACTCTTCTGCTTGTCTTAGGAAGTGCGCTTTTAAGGTTCACAAGATTTGCACATGTGAGATGATGTCCCTGCAGAAAGGCAATGGCTGTGGTGAATGGAGGTAGATGTGCTGGTTTTGTGGTTTGTGAAAGGCAGAGAATAACCTATGGGCTTTTTTTTTTAGATTGATCAATATGTTCTGAAGATCATGAAAAATCCCAAGAAAGCAAAAGTATTCAAATATAATGACAATGTCATTGACCTGCTGAGGTTCATCAGAAACCTGGATGAACACCCAGATAGCAGGTACGTGTTCAGATCCCTGCCCCTGCCGCTGTTGCATTGCAGGGAGCATCTGGGTATCTGCAAGTGTCAGTGAGTTTGAGAGCAAAATGTTCTTCCGAATGTTTTCTAGAAGGGTGTACACAACTGGGATGTGGGAGAATGTCTGTGAAAGCTCATCTTGTTAGAGGGGCTATCTCCTCTGGCAGTACAGTAGAGTGTGAAAGATTGTGCGTCACAGCAGCATGCAGTCTGGAGTCAACCCTCAAAATCACCTCCCTGAGGGTAAGATAAGGAAGTTAACTCACAGGATTAGACCTCAGATTTTGAATAAAAGTCTGACTTCCAGATCATCTCCCAAAGATATACATCCTCAACCAGAGCCCTCTGTCCCAGAGGGATAGTAGCAGCTTCAGAAAACTGGAGGCAACTCCATCTCCACCCTTGTCTTTGCAGAATAGCCAATGGGGTGGAGTGGTGTCTGTGACAGCTAAGGCATATCATGGCTGTACAGCAGAGGACACCATGAACGTGGTCTTCTGGGCTGTTATTTTTGCTGCAGACTGCTGTTTCTTGCCATAACGCCAGGAAAGATTTTCAATCGCTCTTAAATATTTGAATCATCCTTTATACCTTTGAAAAGGCTCCTGATCTGCCTTGCTAGTGCTGATGTTTTCTGTGAAGAGCTTTTACTGATCAGGAAGCACCGGTTCCATCAAAAGATCCTGTTAGGATATCTTGATTCCTAAAGAGATGCCAGAGTCTCCAAGCCCCTACAATCATGGGTGCTAACATGTGAGGTTAGAGGTGGTGTTAACTCCTAGTGGTGGTTTCACTGATGCTGGTGGCCAGCACTACTTTTCAGTGAAAATGTAGGTGGGATTAGGCAGAGGGAGGTGCTAGAGGGAAAAAAGAAAAAAAAAAAACAAAAAAAACCCCAAAAGATTGTGGAGCTTTGAGAAGGTATAGAATAGTTGCAGATCAAGGATTACTAGGAAAGCTTCCTGTGTTATCAGAAAACCTCTGGAGTAGCTTTTTCTCTGCAAGGGAGGAACCAGGGCATCCTGGACTCTTGACTCCTTAGGCAAGCTTTATAAAACCACTTTGATTTTGTTCTCTTTCAGGATCACCAACAGAATAGGAGACTATGCTGAGTATTTCCTGAGTTTTTTTCCAGCACTTACTATTTATGTCTACAACAGTTTACGCCAGAATCCAAAATACAGTCACTTTGCAGACATTCAAGACCCTTCTCTTTAGGATGTCATTGCCCCACATCCCATGTCTCATCCCACCACCGCTGCCTCTTTTTATTCCCTACTTCTTCATCTGCAAAAGAGTTGAAGAAAGCGGGTAAGAAGATAGGTGAGCGCACATGCAGGGACAGAGCATGGAGGATCAAGAAATGAAAGATGCTTCAGAAGTGTTTGGTGTAACAACCATGGGCTTTGGAGAGGAATCAAACTGAGTGTCAGCCTAGGTCCTCCTTGTCTACCTCTGTCTCTCCAAGCTCATCCATCTGTGAGGTAGAGATCAAGGCCCTGATCCTTTAGGGAGAGCAAGGAGATGTGGGCCAGCCCCCAAACACCCAATGCATCTGGGAGACAGGAAAAGAGCTCAGGCATTGCCGGGCTATATGGGACTCACTGATAAAAGAAAAGGAGTTTGAGGTCCTTGCTATGGCAAATATTCCCTACAGTTTGCACTGATGAGGCACTCATCTACCCCTAGAAAGGCATGGATTCTCTCTTTTCAGTTTTTTGAAACACTGCAGACAGAAAATGAGATGCCTAGGCAATGGTCTGGCTGCAGAATTGCCCTTGGCCTGTTGCCCACTCTGATCTGGAAGAGGCACTCTTAACTCAGCCTGCCGGGACCTGAAGGACTTCTGTTGGAGGATGCAGGAGGTGTTTTTCTATGAGCAACAGATGTAAGGAACACAGTCCCACAAAACTCTGCTACTGTGATTGTCTCGACTCACATGAAGAAGGTCATTGATACCAAAGGGGCTTCAGGGACCATTTCCTCCTGGAATGGACAATCTCTGCCATGGCAGGCTGGGTCTGCAAGGCAGGGCTAGGTTCAAATACTCCTTGTCTCCAAAACAGTGCTGCTGGTGGTGTGTCACTGTCCTCCTGCCAGACCCGGTTCCCGTGCACAGAGCTGGTGCCTGTACAGCATGCAGCCAGCTCAGAGCTTTGGTGTTGGAGGCTGGGTGGCACAAGCCTATTTCTGAAATCCTGCATCTTGCAATGTGTGTCTGATCATCCAAGGGCTTGCTTGTTTCTCAGCTAATGCTCTGATTTGCACAATGATTATATGTTGCTTATGGAAATGTTTTTCAGCTGTTGAAAAGACTTTTATTGTTATTCAAACTGAGATTGTTATTCTTTTAATTATCCTTTGGAGAACCAAACTTGGAATAAACTTGCCAGGAAAGCTGACTCTTGCTACACTTATATATGAATGAGGTTCCCCCATTCCCTCTGTACAGAAAGAAATAGTCTGCTGTGCTATAAAATTCCCCAAAGGCTGGGATTTTTGTCCTCCTCATGAAGGTGCCTCTTGCTTGTTTAGGTAAGGGAGTGGACAGTTTTGTCGCTGCTCAAATGAATTGCTTCTAGCCCATATGGGTATCAGATGGAAAAAGATGTTGGGAAGTCCTGAAAGTTTCCTATCCTCAGAAGCAAGCATTTTCTTTTGAAATAATGGTCTGAATGGTGGGTTTTTTAGAATACATAAATGTAGCAACAAGGAACCTTGACTATGCAACAGTTGGTGAGGTGCCATTAGAGAAAATGCACCCAGGATAATGCTGACTCCTCTTGGGTTGATGCTTTTATTTTTTCCTTTCCTCCCTGCTTATTTTTTCTTGCTCGCTGTGTCTTTCTTGTGCCCAGGAAGCAGGAGGACAGCCAAAGATGTGTGTCTGAGTCCCAGCAGCATGGTGAGCAGCTCCTATGCCATAGCAGCATGTTTCTGCTCTTGCACGAGGAGAGGTGAGGCCATGGGCTGGGCTCCTTCAGCCTCTTGTAAAATGGCATTTCTCCAGCTTGCTTTGACCTTTGCATCTTCTTGCATTGCTCTGATGTTTTGCTAAAGAACTGTGACTTGACAGCCTTAAAAGGCTGTGGAAAGGACTTCCTGAAAGAAGAGAGCACTTGCGGATGTCCAAACTAGAGCAACAATTACCCATGGAAGCTGTGACTTGTCTCTCTGGGGCAATCAGGCTGCTGGGAAGAATTTCCAGGGAAGGCTTGTGTGGTCTGCCTTGTCCTGCTTTCTGAGCAGCCAGAGGTGCTGGCAAGCTGGTATCAGAGGAGGAACTTCATCCACACATGTCATCCGCACAGCTTATTGCTCACAGAGCATCAGGCAACAGGAAAACAGAAGGATGCAGGGCAGGGACCACAGCTGGGGAAAATACCAGGCTGCTTCTCCTCCTTGCAGGAGTGGGGAGGGTGGGTAAGCACTCAGCAACAGGCCAGGCAGGATGGAAAAACAGTGGCAAAGACAGCTGGACAGTATTGCAACTGGGTGGTATGGCAGTGCCTGATGTCACAGTCTGGGGCTAAGGGTGTCCTGGGGAGCTGGGGGCAGAGCCAGCTGCCAGAGTTAGTGCTGCTTGATGTGCTGATGGCTCCCAGCAACACTGCCCATCTGGGAGCTGCTGCATGCCTTTGCCTCATACAGGCCAAGCACCAGAACGTTCATGGTGCCCAAGGGCATGCTGATTTGGCTTCGTTCCCCTGCTGTCATGCCTGTACATTGTGTATTTGCCATGCCTCTGCCTTTTTCCCCTGCTCCTCCTGGGTGACCTCCTGATAAGCTGGCTCAACCTGAAGTGATGGGATCAGGTGCTCCCTGTCCTGTCACTTGCATGCTGAGGACATGCTCATGTGCACAAGGATGGTCCCAGGTCAACATGTCTCATCTATTGGACTAGTTAAAATAAAGGTCCACAGAAGCAGTGGAGTGAAGATTACTCTTAGCTGCAGTTTTGCTGTGATTGGCTTCAGGCACATCTGTGAAGCCTGCTGGGGATCAGGCCCAGCTGGGCTCAGGCTGCAGAGCCTGAAGTGTTAGAGCAAAGCATGTGAAAATGCAGCTAGCTTTTGGGGCTGAAAGATTTTGGGGTGAAATCAAGTTATAGCTCAAGGGCAGTTTTGAGGAGCTGGTTGCAGCTCAGGTTGTAGGAGTGGCATCAGCTCCCAAAGTCCCTCATTTATAGAAATGCTCTTGGACTTTGGTTTTGTTTGGTTTTTTGATCCTTCAGAAGCAAAGCATTGACAATCATAACTGACAATTATG
The DNA here is from genome assembly GCA_013398155.1 of Pedionomus torquatus. Classification (NCBI taxonomy): domain Eukaryota; kingdom Metazoa; phylum Chordata; class Aves; order Charadriiformes; family Pedionomidae; genus Pedionomus; species Pedionomus torquatus. The sequence continues at coordinate 410,956 of VZRU01014468.1, forward strand.
AAATATGTCATCGTGTGCCTTAAATGCATCTATATTATTCCCAGGATGCAGTCTTCTAGGATCTGAGGGTTAAAAAGTAGCCAAAAATCGCTCAAAAATACAAAGCTGAGAGCTTGCAAAGGACCTTACAGAGGCAAGGTGTGATGAAGGTCATGGTCTTTTCTTTAGGAGGTACAAAGAGCACTTGGGATTTCTGCAACTTCCTGGTGACTTGGCAAAGCCACTCTGACTCAATTTCACCTGGGAAAAATTAAGATCTTTGATATGATTTGGTTAGTGCTTTGTAAACATTCTAGCTTTAAAAAACCCCACATGCCGAGGCCCCAAGTCAGGCTTGAGCTGATTTTGGTTGGAGAATCAGAAAGGCCCTAGCCAGACAGGCACCATCTCACCACCCAGGGACAGCTGAGTAGTAAACCAGATGGGCACTTGCCATCCACAGGAGGTATTTAATTTGTGTGGAAAGCATTGAGGGATGAAGAGCTTAGACAATGTTGTCAGGCATGCTGAGCAGAATAAAGTGGTCCTGGTCCTTGGTGAGAAGCATGGCTCCTTATGCAGTGGGGCTCTGTGGACCGGAGGACTTTGAGAACCCCTATCCTTAGGCAAAGTATTTACTGTGACTGCTTTCTGGCTTAAGCATCTTCTATAAAAATGTTGCTGTGTGCACCCAGTGTGATTTATTTACACTGTTACTGGGTCCCAGCTGTAGACAATACAGTCTTCTACAGGCACATGTGAGGAAAGACTGTTGCGTGGGTGAGGGTATTTTGCTGTGTCTTGAAATACATCGTGTGGCACATCCCTGCAATAGTTGCAGAGATGCAAGCTGCTGGACTATGTCACGAGGCAAGCTGGAGGATGCTGTGAGTTGCTTTATTTTTAGGTCTTACTGCTGATTAAGTGCAAGCTACGCTGCGCGTCTGGGCTGCTCAGCTTTCTTGGAGCACACCCCTGCCCTCAATGTGTTAGGAGGCCTATTCTTCCTTGGAGGTCTGTCCTTCCCCTAGTGCCTGCAGAGAAGGGAGAGATGTTACATCAGTGGCTGCTGCTGGAGGCAGGGTGTAGGTGATGAGGGACAGGCACCACAGCTGTGTACTCCTGGGAGGGATGTGTTCAGGGCATGGAGAGGTGCAGAGAGTGGGGATTTTCTGTGAATGTTACTGGAGATGGTAGGTGTAACCAACACCTGCACAGACCCACCCAGGTGGCTGTTGGGTTTTAAGAGGAGACATAGCTCTACTGTTGCACCTTGTACTGGTGTGGTTTGAGGGGGGACTGCCCCTGTGATCACCTACCTGCTCTGCAGGACGGGAGGACAACTTGCTGAATGAAAGCCTTTTCTCAAGACTTTTATCTGAATCTGAGGAAAAACAACATGCGCAAACTTCCCATCATGGACTGATGCAGGGAGCCCTAAAGTCCTGCTCCCATCTTGGCAGCTGGAGCTCCCCTTGAGAGCAGGAATATTCCTCTCAGCAATGGCTCACCTTTTTGCTCTTCCAGTGGCACCATTTTCTTCTGAGGTTGTGGTAGAAGGATCTGGACCCCTTTCAGGAGTGTGAAGACAATGACGCTGTGATTGCCTGGAGAGGAGGAAGAGATGAAATAGCACTGTGTAGCAAGTGCTCTGATGGCAAACGAGGGAGGACAGCAGGATGTGTTGACCCCTTTGAATCCCAAGGGGCTTGCATGGAGGTCAAGAAAGGGTGGTTGCACAAGGACACGAGTTACCCAGATGCCCTTGACTGTGAAGCCAGCCATTTGGGGACTGCAGGGCAGAGGTGACGTGTTTCACCCTGGCTCCACTGTAGAGTTGGGGGTGGCAGATGGGAGGCTTGTGAGGAAACAGCATTTGAAGAGATGGAGAAAAGCATATGCACAGACATGCTCCTGGCTCTGTACTGATGTGTGTGGCTTCTCCCAAGAGGAGTCCGCGTTCATGCCCATGAAGTGGGGTACAGGCAATAGGTCCTGTCTTAGCAGGACTGGCCCCTCTGCCCTGTGTAAAGGCACAGACAGTACCACAGTGACGCCTGGTGACGGGAGCTGGATTCATATCCGGCACCTTCCCAGCCATGCACATACTGCGTTTTCACAAAACAGCAACCCTCAGAACAAGAGAAAAGCAAGATGTGGGCAGCTGGAGGGCTTCTCTGGAACTGCAGGTATCTTCTTGAGTAATTTTACTGCCTTTAAAAGCTGAAAAGCAAGCTGTTTATCTAAAGGTCAGAAAAGCAAGATCCTTAGGTGAAGGTCATCTGTGAAAGTGTGATAAGGTGCAGAAAAGTGTCCTGAGCAAAAGGTGGCACAGGCATTAGTGCAGTCAGAAACAACAGTTATTTTTGGGTTGCATGCTAATCTGGTTTGGTCCTCTCTGGCAGTCAGGGCTGACTGCAGGTTGGCAGGCAATGGAGAGCAGGAGCTAGCCTGGGCAGCATCCTGAAGGTACAACTCTGTCCTACCACGGCGTGCAGGTGTCTGCCCATCCTAGTCAGCCAGGCTCAATGTGCCAGCTAGCCAGGATAGGGCCAGGAGAGATAAGACTGCCTGAGAGATTACACGTTTCTTCCCATGACACACCACCTGAGCTGAGGGGATTTTTGTTTGCGTGGCTCTGGTTAGTCATCCCTCTGAGCTGCTACAGGGGGACAGTTGTACCAGGGACATCGACTGCAGGAGGGCCATGAAGATGATCAGGGGGCTGGAGCACCTCTCCTATGAAGACAAACTGGGAGAGTCGGGGTTGTTCAGCCTCAAGAAGAGAAGGCTCCGGGGAGACCTTATAGCAGCCATTCAGTACATAAAGGGGGCTAGAGGAGAGATGGGGAGGGAGTGTAGTGATAGGACGAGGGGTAATGGTTTTAAACTAGAAGAGGGGAGATGAAGATTAGATATTAGGACGAAATTCTTTCCTGTGAGGGTGGTGAGGCACTGGAACAGGTTGCCCAGGGAAGCTGTGGATGCCCTGTCCCTGGAGGTGTTCAAGGCCAGGCTGGAAAACCATTCTATGACTAATGTCTATGTGAGAAAGATCACTCTTTTCTGCACATCCCCACATGTCTCTCCAGAGCAGTATCTCAGTGCACTCACTCCCAGAATCTCCATGTAGTTAAATACGGGCTGTGCTACTCGGGCAGCAGTGGGATACTCCTAACCCTTGCGCCAGTCTGCACTAATTGGATGTGTCTCTCCCCATCACTTTCATGAAAAACTCTGCAAACATGTATCTTTGACCTAGGTGACAGCAGATAGCTTCTGTGTAGCATGATGCTTCTGGCTTGTTTGCTGGGAATACATGTGGAGTGGGTCAGGTTTTATCTGGGGCTGCTTTTTTTTTTTTTTGTGGCAATAAGGTTTTGCATTAAAACAGCTGTGTTTGAGAAGGCTCTATAAAACCAGTGAAACTCTGTAGCAAGGTGGAAGGCTCAAGCTGAACACTATGTGTTATTCAGGGGAATACCCAAGGTGTGGGGTGCTTTGAGCTAATATACGTGAGTTTGGGAGCACACCGGCTCGGGGTCTGTTACCACAGCTTGGCTGCAGAGCAATAGCTCAAGCACCTGCTAGTAGGTATAAAACTCTTACGATTCTCCTGATTTTTAACCAGAACTTGACAGTGATAAATGACAGGGAGCAGAACACTGGCTTGCTGACACCCACTCGACCATCAAAGCAAGATCAGTGCGTGCCTATTTTGGTTTCCCCTTTAATCAAAAATCAATTAGAAAATTACTAAATGAATATTCAGCCAGGGAGCCAGGTTGTCAGGCAGACTGACAGCACTTAGCACCTCTTTGTGTTTTTCAGTTTAGAGTTATTCAGTGTATTGAAACTAAACAAATGGATGAGAAATGAAAAAAATAATCCCTTTCCCCAGAGCCATTCTAGTGAGCGTCACCTCAAATCCTGATGAAGCTCATTCTGTATTCCACACGTTCAAAGCATCCTCCAGGTAATGCTACTAAGCCTGATGTTTGGCTGCATGGTTCTTCTCCTTTTTCCTTTCCCATTTGACTTGCAACCCAAAAGATTAGTTGTTTTATTTCTGTTCTAGGGTGTGTGCAAGAGTATTTTTAACTTGGTTTCTGAAGTAAACAAGAGTTATGCAACGGTTCTTTGCTCATGAAGTCTCTGCACCCACTTCCCTATTCCCCAAAGAAACATCTAAAAACCCACTCAGCAATTTCAACCAATGCTTCATTTTCCAATAGGCCTGCGCCAAATGGATCATCAAAGCTGTGTGAAGTGGCTGTGTAAAGGAGGGAGTTTGGCTCTTCTAAGGGAAACCCCGTGGAACACCAAAATCCCAGGTCTGGACATCTCTATTGGAAGAACAAGCTTAAGGACAAATGTGGAGAAGGGGAACAGGCACTCAGCTTACCTAGAGTATAGATGTCAGGTGATTCAGAGTGTTTTGTGCTGGATGAAGAGATTGACACCTTCTCTTTCACAGAGACCCGAAAGCTCCTCATCACCTTCCAGGTGCAGTACCTGTATGAGAAATACTGAAGACAGCAAATGTCCAAGTGGACATCTGCAGCTGTGCTCTGGGGTAGTGTCTCATCTGCATTTCCATCACGTCAGAGGAACAGATGGCTGAAGAAAGAAGCTGGCATCCACAGAGCCTCTCACACCTTGGGAGAGAGGGGATGGGTACCTTCTCCAGAAGTATATCAGGATGGGGAAGATCATGACTTTGGCCCTGTGGTAGAGGAGACGATTCAGTAGACCCTTGGAAGATAAACTCCAGATTAAATCTCTCTCTTCTTCAGTGATGTTTACCTGGCCATAGAAGAGATCTTGCTTAACCAAAAAATTTTGTGGCACTCCTGGTGGGCCCTAGAGGTGTGTTTCTCTCCATGACCCCACATAGCATTTAAATAGTATCTCTAAGAAGAGATATTAATTATGTCTTGACCAACTGTTCTAAGTGGAAGGGCAAGAATCTCCCCTAGATTTCTGTGGAAAGCACTGTGCTGTGCTTTCCAAAGCCAAGACAGACAGAACCGTGGCTACTATAGAGGAAGAGGTGGATGCAGTGGGAAGGGGATGATGGTGACATTGACCTCTGGAGAGTAAAAGGACTGAATTTATGAAGTGCACCGCCCATCTTGGTGCTTCAGCTGTGGTACTTCTCCAGCAGGTAGGGGATTTTACCATCTCCTTGTCCACATGTTTTCAACCCATGTGGGCCAAGTGCTAGAGTGGGTCTAGTGATGGATCAGTTCCCATCCTACAGAGAATGCTCTGAAGCTTCACAGCATGCTTGTCTGGAGATGGTTCCCCTTTCCCTGACAACTGCTCACAGCTGTGATGTGATGGTCTTGAGCAATGAGCAGGCCTCCAGCCTTCCTGGGTGGATCCCAGCATCTTACCCGCAATTTGGGAGGAATATCAGAGTTCAGGAAGAGTTTGCTGATGATGGCAGCTTTCCTTTTGAGAAAGGCAACTTCCTTTTCTGACTGCCTGTTGTGTGCTGCCAGAGCTTCAGCTGAATCAGCCAGCCTGGAAAACCTGCAAGGGCATGTGGGATCTTGCTCGAAGACAAGCCTCTGTGAGGCTAGACAGTCTCATTCTGGTTTAACTCTGTATTTACTGGGTCAGAAAAAGAAATCCGCAAGGTGTGGAACAGTGAAACAGGTGGGATGAAAAACCACTTCCCTCTTACATTGCCCTTGTGGTCATGGCATTCACCTGGGGCGTGTGACGTTTGCCTCTCTTCAAGAAAACAGAGGAATTGAAAGCTGGTCGTGTGTGTGTGTGTGTGCTGGCTGCAGGGCTGTTGTGCATCAGCCATGGCTTGCTTGTGTGGGTTTGTCAGGGAACGGGACAAAGTCAATGGAGAAGCACCAGAAGTGGCACATCAAGAAAGGTGTAGGCAAAATGTTAGATTGCTTGGGACTATCAAACCAAAAGTACTTCTAGGATACCCAACAGGAACACTGAGACAAGTAACAATTTCTGAATGAAACAGAGGGGCTTGGGGGCTCTAGGGGCAGGTAACCATGAGATGATTAGATGTAGACAGCTATGTGGTGAGACTTTGGTTGTGTGTTTGGCTGCAGTGTGTAGCCTTGTGTAGAGGCACTGATGGGACTCTGGTCTGTTAGCACAGTGTGTGCTAACAAATCCAGGGACTGGGCTTTATCTGCTGCTAAGAAATGGGCACTACTTGCAGGATAGGAGACTGGTGGTACTGGAGCACCTGGTGGAAAGGGAACTTACTTGTTGATCTCCAAATAAAAGCGGAGGTCGTTGACGAGGAAGTTGATGGTAATGAGCTGGCTGTTGAACAGGTGGCGTTTCACGAATACCATCTCCTCCGAGCGGGAATTGTTCATGGTGCTGCTGCGCTGCACTGATCTAACCGGCAAGTCTGAGAGAAGGAAAGAGCTGTTGTGTCCTGCTTCTCCCAGCACTGGCTTTGAGGCCAAGTGGGAATCTGATGCTAGGTTATACCCTGCTCCTTCACCTCACCTTTGCTTGCTTTTCTTGCGTGCAAAAGATTTGCTGAGGGCCCTTCTACCTAGGTGGACTACAGCCTTCCAACAGCCAGGCTTTCCAGGGAATTTGAACCCCTCCAGCATGCAGCCTTCCTCCTAGCTTAGTAACCTCCTCCACCCATCCTGCTCTTTGCACCCATGGAGGTCTTACATTCATTGTTTTCATAGGAGATAGCCACAGTACATTGGATCAAAAGTCTGTCTGTCTGCCTCACCATTATCCTGTCTCAGACACAGGCCAGAAGCAGATAACTAGTGAGAAAAAAAGGTAAAGCATCTGTGTTTCCTTCCCCTCCATACACAATATTCCCCAGCTTCCAACTACTTTCATTTCCAGGGGCTTCTTTATCTAGATGGGGTTTCTGTATATTTAGCAATTTCAGTGGCTTTCTCTCCTAATAGCTTTTCCAGCTTCCTCTCAAACCTGTGTGTAAATTTTCAGGATCTAAATCCTTTGGCACAGCACTCTGTAGTTCCTCTCTCCTGCATGGAAAACTATCATCTCCTTTTTTAATTTTTTTTTTTTTTTTGGCCTGTGTCCCCTTAATTTCATTTAGTGCCACCTGTTTTTTTTTTTGTGGAAGTGATGCAATCTTGCATACACATTATTGCTTGAGAGAGATGCAACAGCATGAAGGAGCACCCTCATCAGAAAAAGATCCTGCACGAATGTGTGTGTGCATTTTGGTTGTGCAAAGTTCTGGACCTCATCTCCTGATGCTGGCACCTAAGTGTGCAGATTTCTGCATGCCAATATCTGGTGTTCTGAAACACTGGCTCTTCTAGGTCTTTCTGTACCCCCAGCAGAGGAAACTAAGTCAGTATATGGGGGTGAGAGATGAGCCACAAGTTTCCTCCATTTACTCCTCTGCCTAAACTCAGGAATGTCTGGAGGAGGGGGGTGGCAGGAGTCTAGCCATACTTTCCTCCTCATTTCCTAGTTCCTGCCGGAGAAAGTCCTCAAACTCCGCACGGTGTTTGTCATTGTCCATCTCCCTCTGGAACTTAGAGATGCTCCTCACAATGTCACGAATGGCATACCAGGCCCACCGCTGCAGAGACATCGCACAGCTTGCATCAGCCAGTGGCCACAGCCCCGGTCATCCAGTCCCTGGCTGCAGTAATAGGGTAGCTTGCTCCCAGACAAACCCCTCCCATTTTGTCCCACCACTGTGAGCTGGAGCACTAGAGCTCAGCCTTGGCAGTGGGATTTGTGACCCAGCCATCATTTTTGCTTTCCAGTATTTCTGGATGTCACTGTGTACCATAGATAACAGTGTGAATCACCTGGCAAGTCCTGACCAAATTGGATGGAGTCTACATGGAGCAGGAATCTAGAGCCTGTAGGAACAAGGCTTTACCTATCAGCTGCCTTTTAGCTTGCTGACTCTGACCCTCTTGTCCTGTTCATGAGAGCACTGCTTGACCCACAGCATCTCCTCTCTTTCCTGCCTGGACAGCACACAGGAAGGATCTTTCCTTACCAACTTGTTTGTCCTGAAGTTCCCCATCTCATGCTTCAAATGGAGGTTAGACTTAGGTGTATCACTTGGGGGGAACAGGTCCTGGTACTCTTTAAACCTGCCAGATGTGAGATCAGGGAGAGAGCATCAAGGGCAGCCAGACACATGGGGAGGGCAGTAGTTTGGTGGAAGCATGGCTAAGTCGGGGGAGCAACTGGCAAGGATAGCCCTGGCATTGGGATCCCACAGGACTTCTGGAGGAGGTTAGAGAAAGGGACAGGGGGCTGGATCCCCTCCCTTAGGCTTGTAGCTGCTTGGGAGTGTCCACCTTGCTTATTTGCAATGTGTTCCGTCCTCCAGCCCAGCACCCTGCAAGCCCTGGTCCCTATGGGACAAGCCCTGATGGCCTTGCACAGAAGTGTATCAGCAGCTGCAACAGCAGTTTTGTTCTGCTGAGGGTCAGGCTGGGATTTCAATACACTGGCTGATTGTTCATATGGAAGCATCTTTGTAGCAGTTGTTGTCTGCCACCCTGGGGTTCCCATGGGAAGGATGTGTTTGTGTAATCACTGAATTTAGGAACCAGCTCAACCCACGTACTTACCATCGTTTTTCCATTGCATTCTGGACAAGGACCTGTGCTGTCAGCAACATGAAAGGGCTGACCACTTCAGCTTCACTTATTTCTTCGATGATTGAACTGTAGCAATCCAGCTGCTCCTCTGGATGAGAAGTGCAATCACTGCCTGCCCCTGCCAGCCCCCTTGAGCCACCAGGACATCCCTGCCTACCCTACCCCATCTCTGCCTGCCTTGTCTGATGTTTGTTGAATTTGGCTGTCTTGTCCCTTTTACTTTCTATACTGTGCTAATTGCATACTCTGGGAGTGAGGCTGTGACTCCAAGAGCATCTAAAAGAGATGAAATAGGGAAGAATTATTGCTGCCACTGCAGAAATTGAACATTGCAGATCTTGGTCAGTAGATCCTGCCAAAGAACTAGGCTACCTTCCTAGAAATAGAAGCATCAGTGGAAAGCCTCAGCAAATAAAGGCTTTACTAGACAGGAAAGGAGAAATGGCAGGTTTCTGTGAGATGATATAAAATTTGCAATGAGCGTTCAGCTCAGGAAAAAGAGACTTTGATCACAAATGGAGTACAGTGCAGGGTGGAGGGGCACCTACCAGCTGGGATTTCAGCATGGAAATAATTGCTGACAATGCTGTTGATGAGGGAACTCTTCTTCTTGGGGTTGGTCTCTGAGGCTAGGTTCTCCACAGCCATCCAGAAACGCAGTGGTTTATCTGCATTGCGCTCCTGAAGGAACTGCATGAAGAACTGCAGGTGGGCAGGGTTGTGCAGTACTTTCACAAAGTGCCTGTAGAGGAGGAGACACCAGGAGATGTGATCTCTGTGCCACCAGTGACCTGGAAAATAACCAGGATCTCTGTGCTTCGTCTCAAACAAGAGACACCTGAAGAAGCACTAGAAACATGTGAATGAGTGATGTGTGGGCACCTGTGAAGCAGATGGGTCAGTAATGGTACTGATGAAGCACAGCCTCTTTTGCCCATCCAGCCCATTCACTGAGCCATTGCAATTCCATGGATGATTTTTCTGCCAAGCTGTTTCTTTTCTGCTGTGGCTGCACCTGCCCCACAGCTTTGCTGTTGTGTAGCCACTGGACTCAGCTTGAAGAGGAGGCTTCACCCAGGGAGTCATGGAGGAGATAAGACTTTGGGTCTGGAGACCCACAAATGGAGCCAGGCAGCCTGCAGAGACCAGGGGAGGGAAGCAGGTAAGGATGGGGCATCTGGAAGGACTGGTAGGAGGAAGGCGTCATGCTCCCCTCTGGCACTTGCTGAGAATGAGCAATAATTTTCCACTGGATGGCATGGAATTCCTGAGTTTGGCCATGGAGACAGCATACTGGAGTGGAAAACCCTTGCCACTGGTAGATCAGATTATCAATAGATGTAAAGCCAGAGGACAGCTGTATTGCAAAAAATTCAGCGGAGCTTAGGAAAACCAGAGCTGGGAGTGGACTGGGATTTTGGGTCATTTCTGATGTTAGCAAATTCTTACTTGAAAACCAGTGGACTGGGTCAGATATTTTCTTTGTCCAAGCATGGCTCCTGAGACTGACTTTCCCAATAAACAATAACAGTGGCACCTACTCAGGACTTGTGTCCTGGTTACCATTTATATCCCAATGTACCGCTGCAAGGACTCGCCTGGAGTATTCCCTGGAGGGGAATGCAGTCGGTGAGAACAGAGATTTATGTGTGGTCACAGGGTGCTTATCAGTGATTTTTCTTTTTTAGGGGGGAAGGGGCACTGGAAGAATCTGAGACCTGCCCAGCTGTAGTACAGGTGGCACGCCAGAGGGTGACTGAGGATGAAGATGCAAGGAGTAAATCTAACTATAGGACTGTGGGTCTGTTAAACCATTATTCTCCTTTCCCTGTAACTCTATGGTTCAGACTCACAGGCCACCTGTGTCTACATCTGAGATGGCCCAATGATGAAGCAGGGAGCAGTGGCACTACATGAAAGCACTCGGAAAAATCTGCCTCCTAAAAGAGCGGAAGTAGCAAAAACCAGCAAAGCTCTGTGCTGCAAGATGACAGACCTTGGTCTTCTAGATGGCTTCTCTGCTGTAGCAGTAATGGACTTTGTTGTGTTTGATCTGTTTATTTTCACAGGATTCTTCTTCCTTCTGCTCATGGGTTCAGTGGCTGTGGGGACAGAACATGGTTGGTCCCTTCCTGCTCACAACTGCAGCAGGGCAGAGGACCTTGAAGGATCCCAGGTCTCTCCAGAGCAACCATATTGATGTCTACATGGTGAGTCAAACTCAGGAGACATTGGGGAACTCTGCCTCTGTGTGGTTTGACCACTCCAGTGTCTGCTTCAGATAAGCCCTCCCACATTCATTCTGGATTAACACCCCAAAACATATGCCTTTCAAGGGTGGCTAGACCTCTCTCTCCTTCTGGACATGTTCTATGGAATGATAGGGTGCAAGCAGAGAAGACCTCTGCTTGTCCAGTTCCCTAAAGTTATGCTGGAGCACTTTCAAGGGCATGATATTTGAGAACCTACCCTACCCCTAGCCTGCTCAGACTGGACTCACCAAGTGGTGGGCTTTGGGGATGTGGAAGCTCATTTTCCTTGCTTGGGCTATCCACAGGCATGGTGGATGGATCCTGTGATATCATCTTCTGGGAATCTGCATCAAATAGAGAAGAGGGGAGAGATCCAAAGTTCATTCCTACTGTCTATGACAACGCTTGCTCTGAGAACTGTATTGTGATCACTACTCTCCCTTCCTTTTCCCTTCTCTGTCCTGTTCCCATGATCTACCTGTGACATTGCATTTCTGAAGGTATGACTGAGGCCCCATGAGCTACCTCAAGGTTGCTGCAGGTGACTGCTGTCACTTTCAGTGCATTGGCAGGTACCCAGAGACTTGATGTCATCCTTAAAAGATGATATGAGAAGACAAATATTTGGTGTTATACCGGTGTGGCCAGCCCCAGCATCCACAGGAGAAGGTCAAGGTGTGGAAGTGAGGTGACAGTGGCTGTTACTGTCTTTGGGTTTCAGTCATCTTGCTGCAACCTCCATTTGATCTGGTGGCCCAGGCCAGTGCAGAAATGTGGCATTTGGGGCCTCTGGTACTGGCAGGAGGGAATTTGACCCATAGGTCACTGCAAAAGCTTGGATTACAGCTGATGGCTACTAGATATCCTGTCCCAACCCATTACATGATGTCCATGATGCTAGTAATACAGCAATGTACCAAAGCCAGCATGTTACGGGCAGTGATCACCATGGGTGCACAAAATACGCTTTATCATACTAAGCCAACATGAGCCCTGGTAGAAATTAACACCCTCCTCTTACCAATCTTGTGACGCAGAGGTTCCACCTCTGCATAGATGGAGCCCCCTTTCTGCAGGTCCCAAGTGGCAATTAATTGCCAGTGCTTAGAGGAGAGACCTTCCAAGTTCCTCGTGCCATGCAAGGCCTGGCTCAGCTTCAAGGATGTGTTTATCCGCTGGGACAGGAGGAAACATTCATCTTTCCCAACAGCCTGGCTTTGCATCTCAGGCATCAAGACGTCACTCTGTGGACACTATGGCAAGAAGAGCAGAGAGCAATTGCACAGAGCACATACCCCATCTGAAGAGCTGCTCCTGCCCTGTGCCTGATAAGGTGCAGTAAAATATGCACACCCTAGAGTACAAACCCACCCAAGACAGATCTCTGCTTTAGCCTCAAACTGTCTGGGAAGAAACCTATGTGAGCACAAAACTCAACACAGACCTTAAACATATCTGCACAGCTGCTTAAAGCTGGCTCACATCTGCCTGCAGCTGTGATGTATTGGGGACATGCAGCAGGACCTCCATGTAGTGCAGACAATGGCTTGCCAGCATAGGCAGCATTTTTCATGAAGATGTCAACATCCAACCAGGAGGGCCGAAAGCAACCCTGAAGGTGTCTGCAGGAGGAAGGTAACCTCCCATGCCTTTTTGGCTGGCAAGGGACTGTCTGTGCTCCCCTTGCCCCTGGCTGAGACCCTCCTGGAGGCTTTGGCCCTCTCCACTGGCCAGTAGCCTACACGACTGGCCAAGCAGCAGGATCAGAGTGGCTGGTTTCTGACCAAGATACAGACTGCTGAGAGCAAGCACCAAAAATAACTCTGCTAAGCCCCCGAGCAGTTTCCCCTGACATCAGTGCAGCAACCTGGGAGGAGTTTGGCTTTGGGGATGGTGCCCGCAGGGAGCATGGCCTCAACACCTGCTGAAGTGCTAATTGCACTCCCAGACCAGGTCTGTGCTCTAAGGGGGTAATTTCTTTGACAAGAGATGCTTAAAAAACTCAGGCAGCTAATTAACTTACAACCGAGAGCATTTAAGAAATCAGGGCCAGGTGCTGCCAACTGACTTTTCCAAAATGCTCAGCTCCTGCTGACTGAATGCTGGCATCTCTGTGAGCCAGGTCTCTGGGGGCGATAGCCCTGACAACCTCTCCTTACCATTTCCAGGACTGGCTGCTGATTTTACACTGCAGTCTGAGGAAAGGCCTAACAGTTGAAGAACGCTGTCTGTGCTGAATAAAACTGCCTGCATGGCTTCTGCAGGGACCCAAGCAGGTGGGGTACTTGGGGTTTTTAGTGTGTAAAGAGGTTTCCTGGTATAAGGCTAACATTTAGGGTGTTAATAAGCATGAGGTACTAATGGGATTTCTGCTGCCAGGAGGGATAATAGTTTGGGAAGATGAGTGCTCTTGTGACTACTTTCTTAAATCATCCCTTTACACAGTGGAAAAAATATGTGGAAAACTTGAGCGCAGTTGAATCATAGGCTAAAGGCTGCATGCCCTCTCCCCCTGCTCCCATGTGCTGGCCAGGCACTTGTGCTGGGACAGGGGCATATGCACGTGTGTCTGCACACGAGTCACATGAACAGCAGTATTCACTGTGGGCAAGGAAAAAAGAGGGAGAGTTAATTACCAGAAGTGTTTTGCCCATGAGGCAGTTACCCAGTGTCCTGCCTGCTGCTGGTCTCACCCCTGCCTACCCTGGAAGACTGCTCCTTGCTTTAGGCCGGGTTGTGGCCTGTCTCAGGGGAGGTCTCAGTGCATGCCTCCAGCACTGCTGACTTAGGGGATGCTGCGGTGGAAGATACTTGCTCCGGTCAGCAGGAGCAGGGCAGGCTCTGTCATATCACCCTGTGGCAGCATTGGCCAGGGGGACATAGTGGGATGCTGGACCAATGCAGCAAGTGCTAGACTTCCCCCTCTCCCTCCCTCCCTCCAACTTTTCACATCTCCACTGGTATCTGCGCGCCCCACAAAGGTGCCCATGTCCCTTCTGTGTCCCCTTCACCATGAACTGGAGGAACGTCCTGTCGTCGTCAGCCAGAAACTCCTCATAGAAGCGGCAGAGGACCTGAGGAGAAACAAAGGTGGGTTGTCCTCAGCTGGTGCTCCAGCCCCACCATACCCTGAGGTCACAGACGTGATGCCATGGGTAGGTTACACCTCACTGAGAAGCCCATAATAGCTCTGCCAGGAGCTGTACACCCAGGTTAACAAACTGGGCTGCTCAGAGGCTGCCCAGAAGTGCTTGGGTTGTAAATGTATTTTACTTGTGTTGTGCTGGGAACAGTGAGTCAGATGCTAAGAACAGCCACTGCCCTGCCATCCCCTGGCACCTAACTACCAAGATCACCAGCTGCTAAATGACAACTCACCTCTGCTCTACTACCCAGCAATCTAGCGAAGATGCTCCTCTCCACTGGCCTGGCACATCTTGGTCACTGGTTGCAATGCAAGGTGGCTTGTGACTGTAAGTTTTTTCCCTTCCTAATCTATTTTTACCTTCATTTTCCAAATATCTCTCTTCTTAAACAGGCCCACAGACCTGACACCAGTCTAAGGGTGCCAATGCCAGCTGTACCTCCCAGCCTGACCACTGCCAATACTGCTCTGTACCTTGCAAATCTCATTCTGGGCTCTGAATATCCAGGGGGAGAATTCTCCAGACATCAGATGGACCCGCAGGCTCCTGAGAGTTCTGGTCTCCAGGGGAAGCTGCTGAATGGTGCCTTCCTCTAGGTAGGTCTTGCATATCTTCTCTCCAATCAAATGACGCAGGAAGAAACTGTTTTCTCTCTTGGTGTCCAGCACCACAGGCAGAAAATCCTCCAGGTCATGCCACAGATCCAGGAGACAAGTCTCCATGAACTGGTTCTGGTGCTTCAAGAAGTCCCTGAAGGGCCGTCCTGCGCAGCTTTCAGCACTAAGGGCCCACGGAAGGAAACTCAAGGTCTCAACCAGCTTTTTCAGGGATGGCAGCTGGACAAGGGGTGTAGAGGACTGCAGGTTAGAGAGGACTTTCTCTTCACAGACGTCTTCTGCATGGGGTCTCAGTCTTTTGGGAGAGGTTGCTCTTCCTTTGCCTCCAAAGGCAGTGTTTCCAGTATGCTGTGACTGCTGAGGAATTAGTCCCAAAGCATCCTTATCCAGCTGTGATTCCTTTGTGCTCCCCACTGTCCCCAGCTGCCTTTCTGGTTGCACCTGAAAACTGTGCATCTTAATTTTTTGGGTGTCTCTTCCCTCCTTGGCCAGAGTCCAGATCTCCACTTTGGCCATCTTGCTGCAGTAGTGCCCTGAAAACCCCTGGGTCCTTTTAATATGCATCGTAAAGAGATTATCTGAAAAGCTTGAGGGCTCCCGTGAGTTTGCCCGTGATAAACGCTCCTGATATTCCTGCAGCAGAGGCCAGCATGATTTCTCTTCCTCCATGCCCTTCTTGAAGTGGATGAAGAATTTAGGGAGCCAGTAACTCTGAATGATAAAGAAGGCCTGTTCTTGCATCTTGCTTAGGATCTCCCTTCTGGTGCTGATGTGCTGAATGTACCTGGTTTCCTGCAGTGGTTCTGAAGCGGATGCAGGGGATTATGATGGGGAGATGGCTCCATTCAGACTGTTCCCCAGCCAAATAAAGCTGGTGATGGTATCCCACCTCCCTGGGAGCATCCAGGAATGGCCACCCCCCTGAAAGGGCTCTGCTCATCCTCAGCTTCCATGTTCTTACCAACGATGGTCCTGCAAAGAGTGATGACGCTAGAGCCTTCACGCAGGTGAGTGGCTTCCAGCCTGTGGAGCAAAGACAAGTAGAGGTCCTTCTGCCTTGCATCTGACTCATCAAGCCCCAGGAGTCTTTCGGTGGTGAGCCAAAAGTTGACCAGTTCTTCCCCTATGGATCAGACAAGGGATGGAGTTGGAGGGAGTCCCTGAAAGCCCTGCTGAAGAGTGAAACAACCTGTATTTTTGAGGGAAAAAAAAAAAAAAAAAAGGAAAGAAGGAAAGATCGCCCAGATGAACCAAGGGAACAAGGTTATAGAAAAGCCAGAGTTATGGCTGCACTCCCTGGCGTGCAGCGTCCATGCTGGGGCTCTGATGCTGGCTCATCTTCCAAAACCACACCTGGGATCACAGTGTCTCCTGTCCCACCAGTGCTTACCTATGCCCCCAGCTCTGTGTTGGTGTCCTGCTGGGCATGTCAGCCATGGCTGGCTGAGAAGGGGCTGTGGAGCACCAATGCCCACCTGCTGTTCCTTGGATGAAGGCCCGAAAGCACCACATGCCCTGGCTCCCACTGATGCATCTCTCCAGCAGCCACTGGTCAGCACTTTGCCAGTTCAGCAGTTTTGCTGTCAGAGAGTGCAGAGCACAGCATCAGCGGCTGCATGCAGGAGCAGCCCCCAAGAAAGCCTTCCAGACCCCCATCAGCATCCTGACACAGGTGGCCTGAAGACAAGGGACCAGAAAATTGCACTGAAATCAAAGTTCCAGACTGGTTGTGGGATGCATTTGCGGTGTTTACAGGGATGCAGTACAGCCCAGTCATGTTGGGGATGGTCTGCCCAGCTATTGTGCCTCTTCCCCTTGCAAATGTCCATCTATTTTGCCTGAGTTTGGGGCTTGCCCTCAACCTCCTTCAGCTTGAGGTTTAAACTGACTGGAGAAGCAGCAGCAAGGCATTCAGGAATGGCATTGGAGCAAGCTTCAATGAATTGCTTATTTTTCTGAAATGAAAATCTGCAGCCTTGCGTTGTCTCAAAGTGGGGTCATTTACCTGGTGTGCAGATGCCAATACACACACACAGTAGAGGGATTATCTATTTGTCGTCTTCCTGCAGAGATGGGTGCTGGGTGGTAATTCACAAAGCTAGCACCGCAGCCTAAAGCCTCTTAGAGACTCTTAGGAACTTAGGAATATTTAGACGGCTAAAACCACTCCTAATTATAACTATTGGTTAGTACCTTAACAATTTCTTTTGGTTAGTACAGTCTCTTGTTTTTGTTTAAAGTTACAATGTCCTTCAATTGATGTGCTCATACTCCAGCACCGTGGGAGGGCAGTCCAATTCATCCTCCAAGTTGGTGGTTGTGATCTCCCACTGCCACCTTTACCTGTCCCTGCAAATTTCTGTTGACTTTATGCCTTACCCAGCAGCCGTCTGGTTTTCAGCTGGTTTCAGCGCCTTCCGTTGTGGGATGTTCCTTACTACCAGCCGCCTGTTCTTCTTCGCTAGCAAGGCACTTTTGTTTACACCAAGTGCCTGGTTTCACAGGGCCTTAGGACCTTTTAACAGTTCTTTCTTCTTACCTAGTGAGAGATTCTACCTTCTAAAATATATTTTCCATTTTTAAAAGTATATTACCTGCTGCCATAGCTTTCTTTCCAGTGGCCTTTGCTTGTGTTGACATAAAGGCTGACGCAGCAGTTGGCTGGGCTGAGACGGCTCATTTTAGGGGTAAACTGAGCACAATTCAGACTCCCTGCTGGTAGCAGAGACCACAGCATAGGCCTGTTTTCCCAGTGTAGGTGTGCATCAGATGAGGCACCCTGCATAGCAGCAACCCTGAAATGCCAGGACCCCAGTTTCCCATGCCCAAACGTGCTTTCCAGCTCTCCTCCACCCATGAACTGTGTGGTAAAACCCCTGCTAAGCAGCTATTTCAGCCCAGCTCCATGGAAGCAGGGAGCCTGTACCAACAGGGCTGCGGGGTAAAGCCCCACTCCTCCCGTGGAAACCCTTGGATCTGCTGCACCCCTACAAAGGGGACATGCAATGCCTTTTTAACTCGGAACAGAGGCATGACCCGCAGGCACCAAGTGGTGACAGCCCTGGCAAGAAGAAGCCCTGCTACGGTGGCAAAGCCCCTCTGATTTCCTCCGTGCCGTGATGACTCACCTGCTTCCCCCGACCGAATGAAACCCAGGAGCTTCTGGCAGAGGACGAGGTGGAGGCACAGGCTGGATTTGCAGAAGTGAGGCAGGCGGTGCTTTTCCAGCCAAGCCAGTAAAGCTGGGGGGCTGGGATCCTGCGGTGCAACCCCCGCGCCCAAGAAGAGGATTAGGCTGTGAGCAAGGAGCCGTCTCTTGCCTGGGGATCAGGGTGAGTAACGGGCCACTGCTATGGGGGAAGGAGGTAGGGAAGGCACCGTTGTTGCTAGATGGTGATGCAAGCTGTCCCCGTGCTGAGAAAGAAGGGGGATGCTCGAGCCCACATTCCTGTGAGCTCTGCCTGCAAACCTGGGAGATACGGTGCTCCGCAGCTGCCTGTGAGGCTTCTCTCCTCAAAGCCTGCCTGCTTTCCCAGAGCCCAGGCAGGAAGGCACGGCAGCTTTCCAGGAGCACCGAGAGGAGCAGGTTCCCTTTTGCTACAGGATCCGAGCGCCACAAACGGCACTCGTGCTGTAGGGAAGCAGGGACGTCCGTGGGGAGGGCTAATCTAGGCTGAGGATCAACAGGACTTCATTCCTGGTGAATTCAGGAGGAATACAGGACACATTTGTGTCCTCCTTCTCTGCCACCCCAGTGCTCTCCTTAACTCTAGCTGTTGATGTTTATTGAGGGCTGGATGGACTCTGTAAACTGCACCAGGACTTTAAATGGCTTGTGCTCCTCCGGAGGCTTAAAAGCAAAGTGACTCCTGGGTTTGAAATAATCCCTTGGCTGCACAGGCAGGACACACAGATGAGCAACCGGCTCCTTCCCTCCCCTTCCCTGTGTCCTTCCTCCTCACAAGGGGCATTTTCTCACCAGGTGGTTTGGCAGCTCTGGCCAGAGCTCCCACAGGCCAATGCTGCTGATGTAAATGGGTGTCTGGCCAAAAACCTGTATGAAAAGGAAGGGAGAGAGCTGAAAGAGATGGAGGGTGACAGGGGAGCCTAGAGCCCAGCTGTTCTTGTTAGTCCTCACTACGGAGAAGGGAACTGTCTTCCCTTTCAAACTTCTATTTCCAAGCTGAGGTCCTCGGGTTTCCCTTTTTCCAGCCCATTTGTGGCACATTCCCAGTTTTCCTGAGGCCTCTAACACCACAGAAACTGAAAAAGTTCACCTGAGAAGAGCTCAGAAAGGTCCCAGGCTCCATGATGCAGAGTGAACTTACAGGAAGGTTCAGAAATGTGTTGAAAAAGTCGACGAAAACATCATCTCTGAGCAGAAGTCTCATGTCTGTGGAGGCTATGGTTGCTACAAGAGCAAGAAAAGAAAGTTACCTGGGCTTTGTGTTGCCAAGAATGACATAAATGTGAATCAAAGGATGAATTTTGAGAGGCTCGAGCAGAACAGCTCTAGGAGATGTGTGGTATGGACTTGTCGTGTGCACATGCGGTATGATTTGGACTTGGGACAGCCCATGAAATTTGGGTCACAGTGCACCCCTATGCTCTGGGCA
This sequence comes from Pedionomus torquatus, assembly GCA_013398155.1. Lineage (NCBI taxonomy): Eukaryota > Metazoa > Chordata > Aves > Charadriiformes > Pedionomidae > Pedionomus > Pedionomus torquatus. The sequence goes on from VZRU01014468.1 coordinate 430,190, forward strand.
GGTGGCACAAGCTATTTGGAAAGCACCAGGTTCAGCTGCATGCAGGAGCCTGGAAGTTTGAATGGTAGTAACAAAGGTACATGGTTCACAGAGACGGGGCACAAATGCAGTGACCTCTGTGAGGCAGGAGAAAGAAGGTGCTGTGGGTGAAAGGGAGGAACTGTGCTCCTTCACCTTACCCAGATACCAGGTAAAACCCAGTGTCATGGAGAGGAACTGTGTGCTGTGCTTTGGTGCTGTTCCTGCAGCCTTACTGGCCTGGTGCCTCCTGAGTCCTCTTGCTCAGGTTCTGGTAGCAAATTCCTGCAAATTAGCAGGCACCATCAGGCTGGGGGCAGGTTGTGGCTCTGGGTAGAGTGACAGTCACTGCAGACACTGACCCCATTTACTTAGGAACTTCCCGTGAAGTTTTATTCATGTCTGTGTGCAAGGGGGTGGGCTGGCATCAGCCTACGGATGGGTGGATTGCCTTGTAAATGTCCACTTGTGTGAAGGCACCGCTGTGCCGCAGGGAGAACCCAGATTTCAGAAGCCTTATGTTGCTTTTTCCCTACTGTCCCCTTTGGGATGTGTTTACAGGGGCTGAAGCCACCAGCAAAGGTAACTCACCTGTGGTCGTCATGCTGCCGTTTCCCAGGGATGCGTTCTGGAGTGCCACGCTGTTTGTGACACACTTATCCCAGTGCTTGGGGGTCACTTGGCTCCTGGGTATCACGGGGCTCTCAACACATCCCTCTTTGCTGTCCTTCGGGGAAGCGTCGTTTTCTAATCACCAGCCCTGCAAACACACTTGGTCAGATCTGAAGTTACATCCTTCCCTCTCCCCACTTGGGGAAGCTTCGTGCCTTCAAACCAGGTTCTTGGTAGCACTTCAGAACCTTGCGTTGTTGCTGTCGGTGTGTCTGTTCAGGTGGTGATAGAAATTTCAAAGGACCTCCCCTGTGACAGCTGCTCCACATAGAGCAACTCCAGATTCTGTATTAGCTGTCCTGCTTCATCAGGAGATCATCATCTCAGTCCTTCAGATTTGGGACTGAGACCCAACCTTAGAGACGCTCCAGCAGGAAGAGAAGAAAGGAAGAAAGAAAGAAAGAAGCACAGCTCTCTTGCAGTAGCGGTCACTTTTTTCCCTGGCAGAAGGAAAAATCTGCTTCCCTGGTGGGTATTTGATCCCCCTCTCCATAATGTCATGGTGTCAGACCTGGCAGGACTGCTTCAGGTTTTGGGCACCATTGTGCCTGGGATCTCTGATGTGCCTTGTAGCAGGGAGGTGGGTCTGCTTGTCTGTGGCTCTGTGCTCTTGGCAGGTGTGGGAAGGGTTTTATGGCTTCTCCTGCACTGGACATCTTTTTGGTATGTGCCTAAGGGGGGTTACAGGATAGGCTCTGCCAGCCTGGTGTTTCTAAGAAGCCCTGAGACTTCTCATTCTGGCCGTTAACAAAATGCAGTTGTGTTGAGTGTCATGTCCCTTTCTAGTGCTGTCACTGCAGTCCCTGTTCCTGTCACCTGCATGGGCACGGGCAGGTTGAAGCACGCATAAGGCTGTGCTGCCTCCCCAGAGGCAGAGTGGGTGCAGGCAGCCGGGAGGCAGGATGGCAGCCTGCGCCCCACAGGGTCCCCAGGAGTGGGGCCACCTCACGAGGTGGCGCTCTCAAATCAGGAATAAGAAGCTGTACCCAGCAGCAACAGGGCTCTGCAATGGGCTTGTGCTTCCATGGTCTCAATTACTACAGGGACAACTCCTAATTAATTGTTAGGCTGGCGCTGGCTGCTGGTATCAGCTCACTTCATCACTTTCTTTGTATACTGCTGCACTGCCCTGTGCAAGGAGGGTATCAGTGGTGCTGTACCTGGCACAGAGGGACATGACATTCGTGAAAGCGTGTTACAGATCACGCCTGAACTGTCCACGCACACCCACCCTGGGTGGGTCAAGTCCTGCCACACTGCAAGGCACCGGCCATGCTGCATTAGTTCAAGTGGTTGAACCTGTTGGCTTGNCTTTGTATACTGCTGCACTGCCCTGTGCAAGGAGGGTATCAGTGGTGCTGTACCTGGCACAGAGGGACATGACATTCGTGAAAGCGTGTTACAGATCACGCCTGAACTGTCCACGCACACCCACCCTGGGTGGGTCAAGTCCTGCCACACTGCAAGGCACCGGCCATGCTGCATTAGTTCAAGTGGTTGAACCTGTTGGCTTGGGTGGTGTGCACGAGACGTGAATCCTTAGGGTGACAACAAAGCCATGAGCCGCAAAATATCTGCTTATTCTAGTGGTTCCAGGCACAGCTGCAGGAAGGAATTACGGGAGACCCTGGAGAGGAGTAACTCTGATCACAAATTCATAGGTATTTGTGCTGCTAAGCCCAAGAGAGGAGAGGAGGGAGTAGGCATGAGCTGGTGTGGTGGCTGTCTCACACATGAAAGACTCAAAAGTCCTTGGGGAAAGTTTGCAACTGTCAAAAATATATATTTTCTAGTTGGCAACTGAGCAGATGCCCAGTGAGATCCTCAGAGGCTGGTGTAGCCCCGCTGGTGCTCGTATGGCTCTGAGCTAACCTTAGCTGGACTGTGCTGGTTTCTGCTGGGAAAGGACTGGGGTTGTGAGCAGGAACAGGCCTAAGACAGTTACTGTGGGAATGCATGGGGCCATTTCCATGGAGTCCGTCCCCAGTAGCTGACCCCAAAAGGTCTGGGTGGGATGAAGCCCCATTGAGCCCAGCTGCTTCCCGGGGTTTGCTCGGTGCATGCACAAGCGCATCTGCCCTGTTCATCATGCTGCAACTGCTCCTCTCAAAAGGAGCTCATGTGAGCTATGTGGCTATTTTAAAAAAAAAATAGGCTTAAAAGAAAGAGGTGGATGCATGAGCACAGCCCAAATTTAGAATGGGGGCTCAGAGAGGAGCAATGAGTGGATGGGCTCTTTGCACAAAGATAAGGGCAGTGTTGCAACACCAAAGATGTCAGAAGGACTTTGCTCCCCCTCTGAGCCCAAATTACCTCCTGCATCCTCCATCCCCCGTGCAGGGAGCAGCCCACCCTCTGCAGACCTGAGGCCACCTCTGCCAGTGGAAGAGCCTCGCAATCCCGAGATGGTAGAGGGGGACAGGGCTGGGTTTCTTATCCTTACCCAACATAAAGTGGCCTGGCTCACTGCAACAGTGAAGTCCAAGGTTGCCTGGGGTCAGCATCGATGCCTGTGGTCCCTTGACCATTTGCAGCCTCCCCAGGCAGCCCACCCTGGCTCCTTCAGTGCTGTGGGGAAGGTGGGGGTTGTTTCCCCCTCAGCTGCAGTCGGTACCCACTGATCCATGGCAGTCCCAAACACGTCTGCATTCCTTTTGGTCTCAGGTGATGGTCTACAACTCATGCAAGCTGGGAAACTCCAGCATGAGGGAGCAGTACAAGCACTTTGCTTCACAAACCTGCACTCCCATGAGTAACATGCTCAGAGTGAGCTTTTGGGGTAGGACTGTTTCCCCACCCCCCATGCAGCCCCAGCCTGTTCTCGTATACGTAGTTTAGGACATCTCAAAGACTGCCAGCAATGGGTTTGATCCTTTCAAACCCATAGCACCTTAAAACTGGAATTGCCTAAGGTCTCAATTATGACAGTTCCGCTTTAAATATTCATTCCTTTCTTAAATATACTAGGATTATTTTTTTTAATGTGATTTTTCATGCTCGGTCTCCTGGGTGCCTAAGATTTGTTTGCTCACTGAGGACATCTTTGGTGTTTCCTTACATTAATTAGGGGTATTTTTGAGCCTATTGCCATCTGTCTGTAGTTTCCTTGCCTGCAGTTTACGGTGAAGGCTGGTCTCTGACCCGATACACCTGACAGCCCCTGCAGCAAGTTCTGTGTTCACTCGCCTCTTCTCCAACACAAGCAAAACTGCTCGTGTAACCTTATACACGTGGCCAGGGCTGTTGACTTCACCAGTCCAGGTTAAGCATGTGCCGTGGCAGGACGGGGACCTAATTCAGCTGCAGGGAAAAGGGACGTGGACAACAGCACTTTGCAAGTTACCTGCTATAGTTTACAATGTCCTGGATCGTACCATTGAATCCACTTGGGCAGCACTTTGAGGATTTTTGTGCTCTTACTTAGAGCTGCGAAGTGTATTAGGCTGAAATTAATCTGCCAGCCGCAGCTAACAGCCCTGACCTAGCTCAGAGTGCATTTAGCAGCATGAACAGCAATAATAAAAAAAGACCAATGAAAAAAAAAAAAAAACCACAAGCCAAACCCCCCAAAAACCAACCAAAATGCCAATGCACACTGTGACCAATTTCCAACTGCAGGGAGAGGCATGCGCCGAGCGCTCCCGGGGATATTCTCCACCCTTGTACAGAGCAAACCGAGCCAAGCAATTTCTAGGTCTCAAATCCTGCCTGCGCCTGACGTTCTCATCTTCCAGCTTCCCCCTGGTCCCTTTTGAAGGCAAGCACGTGCTCCTCACGGCGGCCCCCGCTCGCTGAAGACGCCCGGCCTCTGCGCAAGGTCTGCACGTGTCAGGGCAGAGCGGGCGAGAGGTAGGTGCTGCCGCCTGGGGCTGCTGCCAGACCGGGCCAGAGCTGGCAGCAGCGATGCCTCTCCTGCAGACAGCCCTTCCCTGAGGAGGGGGCAAAAGGGGCTTTGGGGGACCAAGCAGCCCCGTGGTTTCCTGCCAGGGGTGGCAAGGTGGGCATGGGGCACGGTGACCCGTGGCTGAGAAAGGAGAGGCAAGCAGCCAGAGGAAGGAGGGGTTGCACAAGGTTTTCCTGGCTGCTGCAGTCCAAGGCCCCTCTTCCCCTAAATGCGTCATGGGTGGGTATTGCAGCTCAGCTGAGCCAGGAGGGAGCTTTTTTTCCCTTTGCGTGTGCCTCTGCACGTTTTTATTTATTAATTGGCTCTCCTTCTGTCCAGCCCAGGTAACCTGCTCTGCCTCCAAAGGCCCTCTGGTCACCACCCCTCGGCTACCCTTGACCCTGGCAGCATCTTCAAAGGGAGCATGGGCCTGCTGCGGAGCGTGCAATGTTTGCTCACTTATCGGGCGAGCAGCTACCGCCTCCCTGCCTTGGGGGGTTTCATCAGCCTCCTGCAGCGCTCCGGGGGAGACCGGTCGGCCACCGCTGCTTGCACAAGGTCAGTGTCCTCAGCGCAAATGTTTCCCCGACCCCACGTTGAGCTCCCTGCCCTCAGCTGGTGACGGCTGTTGAAGTCTTCTCAGGACAACTTGTTAATTAAGTGCTCACTCCTCTTGCTAAGGAATTAAGTTCATTTTCCAGCCTTTGCTAATCGTGGGTAAAAGAGGCTGAATCTCCAGTTCCTCCATCCCCTCTGGAGCCCAGGTCCCAGCAACGGTGGGCACGCTGTGGTGGGTCCAAGCAGATGCAGCTGTGCGTAGTGGTGGGCTGAGATGGAGGCGATACACCATCAGGACATTCAGCCCATGCCTTGCCTAACTTGGGTGTACTTCAGCTATTTATGTGGCACCTCGCAGCCCAAAGCACTTTCCTGGGTGGGTCTGAGAATGGTACATCTGAAATTGGGAATGTCTTAGCTGTTGGGCACAGGGAGAGATACTCATCTCTCCTCCCTCACAGCTGTGCCATTGCTAGAGGATGGATCACTTTGGGTGCATCAGGCCTCCTCCTAGGATCTAACAGGTCACAATCAGGTCAGAGACATCTCTGTTTAAACAAAAGAAATCATTATTTTCTATTTAAGATATTTTTATTTTAGTGCTGGTAAAAGGCAACTGGGTACTGGGCTTAGCAGACTAAGTCTGTAATGTGTTGGGGCTGAGATCCTGGGGGTGGCCAGCTGTAGAGTCTGCAGTGAGGGGCCAGCCTTCGAGACGGCCCCAGGGAGCTGGGACAGAGTCCCAGTATTGCAGGAGCAAAGCCAGTGGCTGCCTCCCTCAGGGCCCTGGGCAACCTGGTCTAGTTGAGGGTGTCCCTGCCACTGCGGGGAGGTCGGACTAGATGACCTTTGGAGGTCCCTTCTGACCTGGAGGATTCTATGATTCTAAGTCACAGGGAAGTTTCAAATCCTGCCTTTTTAATCCTTAAATTCTGCTCCTCCCCCTTCTTTTTTTTTTTTTTTTAATTTAATTTTCTCCCTCCAGTGTGACATTTCTGCATTTTAAGGCATTCCCAAATTCATGAGGGTGCATTTTCAGGGGGTCCTATCCTAGCAGCCAGGCAGGGGTGCAACACCCCTGTGCTATGAACAAACTGCCCAGGGCAGCTAGAGGGGACATGAGGACAGAGATGGGTCCCAGCAAC
>VZRU01014469.1:1407-48973 GCA_013398155.1 Pedionomus torquatus
GAAGCATAATACATGGCTGAAAGAGAATTACTGTTTTCTTGCTTTCTTTGCACAATTTGTAATTTCAAAAAATTTAACCAGCTTTGAAAAGCCAGACTTATGGTGCAATTCAGTGGTTCTGATATCTGAAGTATAAAGGCTTCGCAAGTGTACAGAGCAAGAGAAGGACTAGAAAACGTGAAGGGGGAGAAGGGGGTGGAATAGAAAAATCACAGGAAAAGCAATTTACTCAATTTCTTGGTCACCTAAACCAATATTCTTTGTAATATTTTGAACAAACTGAGCAATTCTACCACTGAAAGAAAAAAAAATTATGTCTGCAGCATTTGACTCCCTATAAAATCCCCAAGACAAATTCATGCATATATTTTCATTGAACACCAGCATTAACCAATGGTGTTTTTCTTCCACATGGCATCTGTGGGAAAAGATGAAGAAAGTGCTTGTAGTTTCTGAAACTACAATGGAGGCAAACAAAAAGTGTTTGAATCCCACATCGCCAAGGAATATTTAATGTCCATCTCCAAGAGGTGATTTTGCAACAAGCCAGATAGATAGTATCAACAGAATCAATGACAAAGTCATGAATAAACAAATAAATAAGGGTAAAAGGTTACAAGGATGGGACAAGACTTCCTAGCTTGGCACCTCTTTGAATGTGAGGGAGCAGGCAGTAAAGATAATTAACTGCCCCTGAGATGGATGGGCCCTGCAGTGCAGTCTCATGTTTGTCAGGGAAGTCACTCTGCTTGACATTTATTCAAGTAATTACAATTAGCAAACAAGTGATACTTCTCACCAATTGATTAGACTTCCTTAGTGTCAGGGAAGTCATGGCTACCTGACTTCCCCCATGCTTTGCTGGTAGTGGCCTCATTATCAACAATCATGCTTCCTTCTGTCCAGCCTGCCACTGAGCCTTCTTGGGCTCTGTCACATGCCTGGCAGCAATTAGCTGGTAGCAAGTCGTTGTCCAAAGTCAGCAAACAAGGAGCAAAAGTGGTAGTGGTAGTGATTAGTGCCTTAGATCTTGCTTCACAGGTCCCCAGAGAGCTGCCTGGATCCCTCAGGCTGATGTCGCTGGTCACAGGAAGCTGAGCCATAGCCAAGGAGTTCAGAGGAATATGTTGAACGTCTACACACAAAAACCCCAAACGCCAGCTCTGATACAAAGCTCTGGATTCAACAGGAGACTGATTGTCTAAACGTCATTTGAAAAAACAAATCTCACAAGGAAATAGTATTTTAAAGGTACTTAGCTTTCTAAAAAAAAAGAATTTAGACTCCCCAAAACCACCGAAGTGGGGAGATTCCCACACAACAAATGACCCATGGGGACTAAGGACAATGAGCAAGAGCTCTGCTATTCCAGGGACCATGGGGAATGCCCCATATACAAACGAAGCATGCTTTCTGTTAACCATCTCTAGAAGGAGCAGAGAGGATTCACTGCGGAAAAAGCCCGAAAAATACATCGCTCTCCTGCAGAGTCTAACTGCCCCACAGCTGGTGCCACACCAGGTCTCCAGTTCCCATGGACTTTGTGTCGTACATTTTCACACCAGTGGAGTAACTGGCACATTAATAGCTTGTATTCTCTCCTCTGTTGAGTGCATTAAAGTTGATAATGGATTGTGGATTGAGCTCAAAATTCCTTCTCAGCATTAATAACTCCCTTAATTATGAGCTGATAATCCAGAAACAAATCCCACCACTAACATCAAGTATTGCACTGAACAAGCCGTCCTTTTGTGCTTTCCAGGGAGAATGGAGGAGGCTATGCTCTCACACATTTCTCTTTATGACTGTAAGCAGACAGGTAAAGCCAGTTTTGATAAAGGTCTTTATCGTATACCCCAAAGCAGTTCATCTTAGCAACTGTAAATGCCAAGACACTGTATAAATCACTTTATGGTAACAGTTTCTTTATACTGAAAAGGGTACTCATGTCAGATACTGTCTTTGTTTGGATCTAGCACTACAGAAAAAGCTTTTCCCCCGGTGATATGTGAATAGACTGGGTCAATGGCAATGCCCACATGCGGAAAAGTGATGTTAGTTCATTATAACATGCTCAGGACAGAAGTCTGTGCAATGAAAGGTGCTGCCTCAGGGAAAACTGTTGTCTGAACAGAAGCTTTGTAGTTCAGCGGTCAAAGCACGGAGTGGATGTTTGGGCAGACAGTGAGTAGAAGGTATTTTTTCATATCCTCCTCTTTTGCATCTGTCACTGAGGCCATGCTCACAAGACTTCTCTGGGAGCTCAATTCTTCATGTAGCAAGCTAGAAACAGTCTCCTTAAAAGTTGCTGTTTTATTGGTCATAATGATTATTACCAGTTTTCATAAGATTAAGGCAATATTTTATTAATGATAAACTAGTAAGAGAGGGAACACGTTTTGGAAAAAATATTCATCTTACATTCAACCAGTATTAATTGTCATCTGCTCATCTGCAGATGCTCTAAAATCTTCTATGAAACATATTCTCTGAACTTTGGTAAATTAGGCAGATTTCCTCCTTACTAAAGGGTCCACTTGTTACTGATCTTCCAAGAAAAATTTGAATTTTGAGCCAGATATTAAGTCAGTGAAAAATATTTTTCTCATTTGTTACACATGATCATTGCAGGCACCAGCTTCATATTGCTGTCACACACAAAATCATCATGTTTCATCCATCTGTATTTACTCCTTTATCACTAAGACTGTAATCCACCACTTCAGGACCCAGCAGTCTCTGGCACAAGTTCCTCAAATTCTCATGATTCCCAGCTCATATCTAGAGATCTTAATGCAAGGGCAGCAGGTAACTGCAAAAGCATGTGTACAATCCAATGCATGTCTTATACTTCAATTGTTAGCACACAAATTAGCACCAGAAAATCCCTTTTCATTCTAAGGAATGTGAAGCTATGTAACATCAACAAAGCTCTGCAGTATATTCTATGACCTGTTAAATGTTTTTCATTATAACACTTCTCATTTCAGAAAAGAAATGTGCTTGCTCATTTCAAATCACTGGATGTGGAAGGCAGCAATGATGGGCTAGAACAGGAATGAGGACTGGGTTCTGTCTTTCAGAACAAATGTTCAGTCTTTATTCCTGTCCTGCTTCTCAGCCAGCCCATTCACCATTCTGCTATCAAGTGTGGCTCAGTCCAGAGACTCTCATTTACTGTAGCAAATGAGCCAATAAATCTAACACGTCATAATCTCAAAGCCAAGTGAAAAACATGGGGCTGAATCTTCCACCAGAGCAAATCTGCATCACCAGGGTATATCCTCTATTCAGTTTTAATTAATATCTACTGAGGATGTGACCAGATTTACCACCATAAATATTTTGTGACACATATAGTTTTTATTCATATATGCTGATAGCTTAGAAGAACTGGCCATTATGCATACTGAAACTAGGATCTCGTTACAATTACACACACATTTTTTCTCACTATGAACATCAAATGGGAGCCTGTCTGTCTCCCATTGTCATGTCTCCTGCTCCTGCAGACACATCTATGCCTCAGTTCCAGATCTAGGACAACCTAATGCTTCATCTTTGATCAGAATTCTGTTAATTTGTAGGGCAGGGAAGAAGGAACATCTGTCTTGGAAATTAACTTTCTTATCTTGTTTAAGCAGGGAAATAAAATTTTCTAGATAACGGCAGATTTACCCACCATACCTGTTCCCAATGTCCTTGTACCAGTCATCTGGAAATAGAGTCCCAAGACATCCACTGTGCTCTGCCAATCTCCCTGCCTGAGGGGAAGAGAAATGCAGCAACAGCCATCACAGCTGGGCAAATGACTCCGCAGGTTCTTTCTGTCTACTTATAATCAAACTCTAATGAATACAGCGAGGAAATTATTGGATTGAATGCAAAAAAAGATTGTAATAAATACTCAAGGTGGAGGAGAACCTCTTCTTCAAAAGACTTCCTCCTCTGGAAGGAGAATCATGGTCCTGCTCCTCTTCCTGTGATTTGGCTACTGAAAGTTGTTTGCATCCCTGAGCTAGTGTCAGTTTTCTCTACAAGACTTTGCTGCAGTTGCTGCTTGCCTTCATGCCAGCTACTGTATGCAATCAGGCTGCATTGAGGATGAAAGGTATTTTTAAAAAGTGAGACCCTAAAAATCTATTGAAAGTCTCTACTAATCTCCTCCACACTTGTGTTACAGCTGTGCAATAATTTCCTGCAATCATTATTATGGAAGCATTTTATGGCCATATTATGCAGTCCAGCAGTTAGCAGTGTTGAGTCTTCATTCACTTGTAAATGATACATCATCTCCATTTTCACATGCCTGAGAAAGCGATTCTATTAATACAATTACACTTTTGATGTTTCCTAAGTAAGGCTGCCTGCCACAGCATCTGTACTCCCCAGAAAAAAAAAAGGCACAAAGAGTTTTCCCCTCTTTTTCACTGATATAATCTGCTTTAACGCTATTGGGTTTGTTCCAACTTCCAGAGGGGGGAGTTGTGAGGAGGAGGAAAGTGGATGAGAGGAGCTGATGAGGACTGTAACAGCATCTGTAACTCATCAGAACAAGAGTCGCTCCAGCCAGTGTTCTGCAGGTATGATTGGTAGCAGAAACCTTGGGAGGGAGGAGAAAGGACATCCACAGGGACATCTGTCCTTTCCGTTATCATTTTAGTCTCCAGTGGAGATGTTCTGTTTTGGAAGATTCATTTATTTGGGTGTGTTTGATAGCTGTAATTAGACTGTTCTTTCATTAAGCCCATTTAATTTCTTTTTGAGACAGTCTCTCCACCACAGTGCTAAGGGCTTGCTTTTTCCATAACTATTAGCTTTCATTCAGTAGCACTGAATTTCAGCTTCTTTTGAAGACCATTTAGGACTATGTTGACCAGCACAGACCGAGCAAGACTCCCCTGGTGGCCTCTCCATGAAAAAGCAGTCCATTTATTCCTTTGTTTGGTTTCTTATCTTTTGACAGTTAATTCAAAGGAGGACATCCACATTCATTGGTCAGCTTAGATACTGCAAAAGCCTTTGGAGACACGCCTCATCAAAAAGTTTTGGGCAACTGAAATACACTAGATTAACTGGGCCACCATTATACGTGTATGCATTGACTCCTCTGTGAGACTTGATTCCCCTCACAAAATGCTGTTTTAACTCTTTCTCATATCCTTAATTCGCTCATGTGTGTATAATTCTGTTCTTTTTTGTAACCGCATGCAATTTGCCAGCTATAAACTGTGAATAACTGGTTGCAGTTCTCCAGGACAAAAGCACAGTTCTGGATAATTTTTTCAGCAACATAAAATACTTTCTTTTTAATTTATTGTGTTTTCCCCAAATTGTCTAAAAAGTAACATAAAAAAGTACAAATTATAACTTTGAAAACATTTTTAATATCAAAATATCTCATGGGATAATGGGAGAGGAGTGGTGTCATCATCACACAATGAATGCACATAGGGGGAGATTTTGAAAATTATATTTATTGATATCTCTTAGTACAAGTAACAGTGAGAAACCTATCTCTCTGCCATTCAGTTTCATCAATATTTACTGAGGTGAAAGTCAAATAGAGAGCAGAAAGCAAATAAGAATGAGAAGGAAACATCAGGTCTTTTTTATTTTTTTCCTCCACTCCTAACATATTTTCTGTCCCCAAATAAGAAATTCCAACAACTTTAGAGAATGGACATGGATACTAGAAACCAGCCATGCATATAGGGTTGTAGAAACTGAAAAGCGTGTCGTGATGTCCTTGAAATGCCAAATACTCAAGACACCAGGAATTGTTCAGAAAGCATGTTTAACAGAGAAGTAAACAGAAACTTGATTTCTTTTGCTTAACTCCATGCTCTGAGCAAGTGGGCAAGCAGAGCCAGAGCATCTCACAGGACTCGAGCAGAAGTCCCAGGCCACACTGACATTGAGTTGCACATTGCTAAAGGAGTCCTTTCACACTGCAGTGCCAATTGTCCCCCACCTGGCAACACGGGGTAGGCAGTGTCACTGTGTGGGACTGAGGTAACCACTTCCATTTTTATTATTTGTCTTGCAAAGTAGAGAAGAGCAGAACTGGGTTAGGTGGGGGCAATGGCTTCAGAACTGCTCTCTTCTTGTTTCTCTCTTTCACCTCTCTCTAACTGTTGCCATTTTTTCCCTCAGCCTGAGTAGCTCATTTTGACTGTTTATTCCCTAAAGCTAAAATGCAAACCCTGCCCTCTTGTCCCTGTTCACTTCCCAGCCTTCCTGGCATTTTTTTTCATTTTTGCTCAAATCTGTACAAACAATAGATGCTCCATCCGAATATTCCTTCAGGTCTGCCTAGTGGCTCCCCATCCCTCCACCCTTGAATGCCACAAGTGGTTCCTCTTCTTTTACTGCTTTTCTGTTCCTTCTAAGCCTCAAGGACTCTCTGCTCTCTTCTCCTTTCCTACCCACAGTTGTAATTATATTTTTCCAGTCCGTCAATTATGCCAGTTTCAATGAATTGTTTGTTTATTATACCAACAAACACCACCTGCTTTCTTCCCTGTGCCCTTTAGAAAACCTATAAAACCCACACAGCACTGACACTCAGCATTTCCTGAAAACCCCACAAACCATAAAGTAGGAAGCTTTAAATAGTCAATGATAGCTGGAGTTTAAAAATATTTATTGAATTATTCATTATAATGATGGAGTCATGTGGGCTGTGGGTGGCAGAAGCCAAACCATTGGGTGTAAAGACAGAGACAGATTTATCAGATGGTGAATGAGGTAATGAATGCCACATTTGACCTTCTTTCTCTACCAGTCGTACTGTCAGATGCGAGCTCTATATCACCTACTTAATGCTGGTCTGCCCTCTGTTCATTCCTGCCTCTGTATTTCCTGCAACTCACACAGGATACAGACCTTGGCGAGCCACACTCAGAACACTGGGCCTGGAGCTCTCTGGAAAACATTTCTTGTGCCTGGAAGTTATATTTGAGCAAGAAAATTTCAAATACATGTTATACATGGTGCCCAAAATCCCACTAAACTCTAGTCTGTGAGTTTAATTTTTGTGCAAAGGGAATTGCCACGAGGAAGAGAGGAACAAAAACACTAGCACAATATTTTCATTTGCAATTGTAATCCTGAGAAAGGAAGTCTGGATGGATACTGGTCCAAAGCTCATTGTGGCTGATGGGCTCTGGGACAAGCCTTTAACTGCCTGTTGCTGTTACAGCGGTTCCTCTTCTTACAGCCTAATTTGTTATGATATAGAATCACTCTGATCCTCATCTAGAACTGTCCTCCATGCAGCCTTGAGGGACTTGAACCTCTAGAGACCTTACATTCAGGCAGGGCAACTCCCCAAAGATTGCTGCAGAAAAAACATTCTCTTAAATCTACAAGGATTTTTTTTCCTTAGAGAAGGCAGAAGTATTAAAATCAACATTAATCCTGCATTGCTTCATTCCATTCTCAGGAAAGAAGTCCCAGTGAAATATAGTGTGAAGCCATTTTCATTTTATCATGTTGTAATATCTGTCAGAAAGTTGTAAAGAAAAAACTACATTTCTTTTCTAGCTAGGAAAAAAGAGTTAATAATTTACAGGGACCTAATGGAGACTATTCCACCTGGTGTATTAAATGAGAGATGAGGCATTCTAACCACCTTAATATTATCCCAGCCTTACTGCTAAGAGAACAGGCTTAAACAGGTTCCTGAAAATAGTGGCACAGGAACATTTCTGAACCTGTGTTTAGAAATTTCAGACACTTGAACCCTGATCCAACAGTGAGAGGACCCCTGCACTGCTCATCTTCTCCCTCTGCGCTCTGCAAAAAGGCAGTTGGCTGCACAGGCCAGGCAAAGCAGCACTGGCCAAGCCATATAACCAGGATATAGCTGCTCTAGTTTGACATAAGAGTCTTTTCTCTTTTTTTGCCACACAATAAAGCTCAATGCAGAGAGAAGAACATCCGCCCTTATTCTCCTGACAAACGCACCCCGGAGCAGTGCAGCAGCTGCTCTGCACTTCTTCAGCGACTGTCTTCACTGGGAAAAGGTAGGGCTGACTCAGAAGGAAATTTTATTACTAGGCTTATTATGTCTGAGAGTTACCAAGTCTGGTAAATCCCTGAAAAGATAACACACAAGAGAGAGGTAGTTCCTGCTGTGCTGCATCTTCTGTATAATTGATGTCAAATGGAAATGGGTTGTTTTGCCCTTCTTTCCCAGCCTTCTGCAGTAGATACCACAAACATCTGTATTGACTGTCTTCGCTTCCATCAACTGGCAACAGAGTTTTGAGGGATGCTGAACAGCCCCAGAGATGAATAAAAAGCAACCTGGAAGTTAAACAGGTTGTCCAAGGCAATTTTTCAAAGATCACCACTTCCATTTCACTCCCACAACCTACTGCGCCACAATGAAGTTGCTTCAAGACACTCAATGCCAAGAAAGAAACATTGCTTTATCTAAAGAAAAAAATATCTATAGTTCTCCTCCTGCAATGCTCTCCCTAGTCTCAGGCACAGTTGCTAATAATAAACTCTGCAAAGCAAGTATTGGGGTTTGAAAGAGAAATGGCAAGAAAGAGAATGAAAGGAATGGAGCCTTTGACGGTTACTTGCTCCCAGGGTGATTTGTTTCCAATGCTGGGAACAGGCAGTAAGATCCAGTAAAGTCACCAAATACATTGTAACCCCGAGTCAAGTTTTTGTGGAGAATATTAAGGGTGAGCTTTGTTTTTTCAGCTTCCTAGTGCTGGATGTTCTCATCACTGTCTTCTCTTTTTGAGGCTGGATTTTTTTGGTTGTTGTTGTTTTGGTTTTCCAGATAACCTTTAATTTCTAACCAATTCCCTGAATAACAGTCATAATTATTGCAAAATCCTGTTTTCTCATTTGACAGGTAGTACAAAACAAAGCTGGACACATGGAGATCGGCATGTTGACCAGCACACCGAACACTCTTGAGACTTTAATCTCAGCAACTCTCAAAAGCCTTTGTTAATATACAGTCGCTATGTGACCCCACAAGCTTTCCGAGTCCCTGTAGTGAATCCACAGCCTACAGACAGAGACACACATCTGTTAAGCAAAATGCAGTCACCTACTGTCACACATAAAACAGTCCTGCAAATGTCTGCTTTCTTTGAAAGAGGTTTTAGAAGAGAAGATCTGTGAATTTTAGAATAAAATATCTAATGTGGATGAAAGGAAATAAAGAACAAAATTTCTGCTGGGCAAGGTATCCATCAGCTTCTTGCAGTTTGCATGTTTACTGTCCACTTCTGGATGCTTTGTGGTCCTGCTTCTCCGGCTGCTCCTGTTCTCCTGACCTGCAGAAGGTCCCATGTGGTGTGACAGGGCTCAACCTTATGGTAGAGAGGAAGGGGAGCAGGCAAGTACTGACAGCAATGCAGGGAGTACAGAAGCCCTCCTGCTCTTGCTGCTGGGCACCTTCGAGTAAGTGTGATATGACTCTGTCCCTTTTGTTCTCCAGGAATGACTTCTTGACATACTCCATCTCACTGGGGACTTTCTACAACTGAAATTGGAGCAGCCTTTTTTCTCTTTCCAAGCCTATCACAACAGCTGAAATAGCTCCTTGAACCCCAGGGAGACTTCCACATGCTCCCTACCTCAGCCCAGGGCTCTGTCGTAGCACTAAGAAGGGTCAGGGTCACCACTATGGTCTCTCTTCCCTCACAGCTAGCCATCTTCTGCCTCAAAGTGATAATATTCATATTTCTAAACCCAGAGGCTCCTAGCAGCTCGAATAGCCATTCCTTTCTGTGGGAAGGGCTCCAACTCCAGCTGGGTTCATCCCTGCGGCGCCATGGACCTCTGTGCCTACCTGTGCCAGGATATGCCACAGCAAAGGACACCAACACATCAGAGATACTTGATCCAGGCAGGGAAAACACACTGAACAAGGAGGAGAAAACAGAATGTGAACACTGTCATTCTGTCTCCTCTCCCTCTCACTCCGCTCTAGCCTGCTCATCTTTCAGGATGTTGCATTATAAAAGCAAATACCTGGAAGCTCAGCATGAAACACATCACCTTTCTGGTGTACGTGATTGCTAGCACAGTCCCAGAGCTGGCTGTTGAAACAGAAATTTTCTCTGACAGATCTCCTGGTCTGTTTTATGCCCTTCTTTGTTTTTTTCGAAAGAACAATAGCCCCACGCATTAGGTTTTAATTGTCCCCCATAAGAACACCACTGTTCCCTATTCCAGACTTGGTCTTTCTGCACTCAGGCTTTTTCCTCCCTTAAGTTGCAAATGAGATCCACTGAGCACTGCGAAGAGCAGCATAATGGACCACTGTTAGGCTTCATGCTAGAGATAAACAAAAAGATGGGGAATACGCCAAAGGGAACAACCTTGAACTGTCTGAATCAGCCACACCACCTAAAAGTCATTTTTAGGAAAGCCTGTCATTCAAGGTCCAGCCGAGTTCACACAGTGCAGTTCGCAGAACTGGTGTCATTAAAGGAAAGAATTCCTGCTCTGCCCATGCTCAAGTGTGAGCCAGCAGATCGACATGAGGTCCCAAGGGACAGGCTTCAGGCAACCACTTTGGATGGTTTATTAGACATCCGAAACAGAACAACAGTGCTAAAGAATTTACAGTTATTTGTTGTTGTTTTATTATCATTGGAACTGTTTCTCTGCTTATAGCTTACACGGGATGAAATGATGCCTTCAAATCCTCTTGTAATTGTTATCAGGTGCTAATCATGGAATTTGGTGTGTTTAAAGAAAACAGGAAATCTACTATGCAATCCCCAGAATTGCTACATAAACATTTCTCTTCTAGCTTTTACAGTTTAGATTTCAGGGTGTTCATTTGTAATGCATAAATCTGTTTCCGTGATTAGCTTAGCTCCACCAAGTAAAACTGCAATTTTGGAGAACATAGACAAAAGAAATACAGAGAAGGAATTTTGAAAAAAATCTTTTTTTTTTTTCTATCAGAATACTTTTTTTTTTTTTTTTTTTTTNTATAGGATTGAGTCATAATTTTGTAAAATTCCAAATTCAGGAGAAAATTCAGGTTAGCTCTTTGAAGATGCGTGACAAGATTGAAAACAACTGCTCACTGAAGCTCAGTTTGCTGCCAAAACACTGCCTTATGACAAATGCATCGTCTTCAAAACCATTAATCTGGCTTATATAAAAATACTCTATAACACTTCTTTACAGGCTCAAAAACTAACTTCACTGTTTTTTGCAGAGAGAACATTTAGGAACCACAAGGAAATCATAAAATAAGGCAATCAAGACCCAGCTTCTTAGAGTTAGAAAAATGACAAAATTGTTTTCAAGACTTGAAAGCTTCTCAGGTAATGGAGAAAATACTGCAAAAAATGCTCACAGAGCAAAAAGCTGAAGGAAGAGAAAATAGCAGCTCCTTTTGGCAGCCCCTACTCACCCGCCTCAGTCTCCTAGAGGGCTGTCCCTTGTGCAGAGCCAAGGCACAGATTTGGATCAGCTCTTTCCACAGATCTGGGGAGAACTGGGGTGTCCCAGAAAACCCAATTTACAGTTCTTGCTGCTACTGGGCCTGGGAGAGGTGGGACCACTCTTTGTGTCTCCACACATCGAAAAACAACCTCAGCCAAAACAGAAATTTCCTAAGTGACCAGGGCACAGCAAACAGCTTGTTGCCCCCTCAGACTTCTCCCAGCTTTTGTCAGCATGGAGTGCAAACACTCAAGCACTGTTATTCAGCTTCCTCCATCCGAACAGGAAGATTTGCTGCGATCTCCTCCCTCCTGTTTCAACTGCATGTCAGGACAGCAACAAGCCCCTGCCACACATCCTTTTTCCCAAATGGGACAACAATTTCTTCCAGGAATATGAGCACATCACTCCCATTTGCACTGTTACAATGCAAAAATGAGCCAGTCTTATTCATCCTCCATCCTTTTTCCTAAAGACATTAGGACATTCTAGTGATGTTCCCATCTCCCTTCCATACCTTCAGGAGTGACACTTCTTTCTTTGCTCTATGGTTATTTATGGTGAAAGAAAAGACTCCTGCTTTCCTCTAAGTTTCCTCAGCAAGTTCCCTCCAGCGGGACCCAGGGAGGAGATTTTGCAGCCGTCATGACTCCCCCAGGGTACAGCTGGCCCCTGCAAAATCCCTGCAGGCATCTCTGTGAGATCCAACATCAAGATTCCTCAGTTTAATAAATCACTGCCCAACATCTGAGTCATAACGATTAACCATTTTATCTTCTAAGGGCATAATGAGTAAGGAGTAAACCACAGTAACAAGGAAAGAGGTTTAAACTGATCTATCTTTCTTCTTTTTTGCATTGGAAATTTCATACCACAGATCTGCTAAAGGCAGTAACTCACTAAACCACGGATTCAGTCATGCATTTGAGTCTGAAGCACAGTGTGATTTGATCTTCTCAGTCCATATGAGGATGTTAAACAACACCCACTGGAAAGCCCATCATCTACTACCTGGAATGAGTCCCGCAAAGCATCTTCCTCCCATCCAACACATGCTTTGAGGCATATATGAGATATAACATATGGTTTCCATGTTAGCAGTCCTGCTCCTGAAAGAAACCTGCTGTGGAATGGGCACCCCAAGGGAAGTCATGAGGAGAAGGTGGCCCTAGGTTTGCACTCTGCTGTGTCTTCATAAACAGCAAAGCTAGAGCAGTCATGATCAGACCTCAGCTTGCAAATGCATGAACAGCCTGTCAAGCAGGCTCTGTAAATGGCCTGGCTTGCTTGAACGAGACAATTTCTTATGTCAAGAGGAGACCAACCATGCTCTCACTCATGCTACATCTCAAGGCATGCAACTTCATCACTGCATCTGCCAGAGAAAACATTAGTGTCTGCTCTGAATCAGACACTCTCCTCTCCATTGGTGCCAGCAGTGGATTGCTCATTTCACCTACCTCTGATTTCCCCGCTACTGATAGCAACTGATCCCAGCAAATTAGGTGTGATTTAGGCAGTCCTGGGAACTGTGTCTCTTCAATTCAGTTACTGAGCATTTTGGAACAGCTCAAGGTATAATTAAGTGTTCAATGCTTTTGCAATTTTTATATGTTAATGCAGGTTTTTCATGTCCTTCTTAAATTGACAATGAAACATGGCATGTAGAATTCATGCGTTGTGCTGGGGACAAACCTTTAGAATACACTGTAAAGAAACTACAGATTAAAACAGTCAAAAAAGCATAAGAATTTTGTACAAAATGATTCTATAATCTGTTGTCCTAAGGGGTACTTCTGATAAAATTGGTTTGACTTTATCTGTGCCAAAGCCAGTTAAAAGTAAACTGTCTATTACTCTATAATCTCATGATTCAGGGCAATTTGCTTATTTGAAAGGAAACTTGACTGCCTATAAACTCAGATTATTGCTGTGGACCTTCAACAACAGAATAGTGAATTGGTCATTTCTTTTACACCACCATCTGTCGGCAAAGGGTGGGGTTTTTTTTTAAAAAAAAAAAAACAAACAAAAAACTTTTGCATAGCACCCTTCCTCTGCTCTTCTTCAGAATGGTGCACCTTCAATCTGAGGACGTCAAGGCACTGAATAAAAGCATTTGCTATACCCATGAAAGGATGTAACAAGCACATCAATAGCAGTTGAACCCACCTAGGTCAGCTCTGGCTGATGTTTACAGTTCCTCATGGTTGTGAGTCTCACCCAAATATTGTTCTTTTCTTTGCTGTCACACTACAAACTCTAATTCTTGCTGCGTGAACACTTGGTCAATGAAACTCTTCTTCTCTCCTCAACCCAGTGATGTCCTTGGTGAAGAAAGTTTATCTGTAGACGTAATAGAAAAACATTTTTGTGGTGATTTTTCCCCAATGTAGTCTAATGTGATTGCATTCAACCAGCTGCCTTCGGTTCGGCTTGGATCTTTCCTAGCAGCCCCATGCCAGGCACCAAAATGGCTCAGGGCTGGAGTTAATATTCTCCCACTTTGTTTGACAAAGAGCAGTCACGAGTCATTGAGCAAATCTTCCAAAACAGTTGGCTGAACTGAGGGAACTGAAAACAACCCATTCCTCATCCCCAGAGTCAAGTGTTTTTCCCGAGAGGGTTTTCATTCTGGCTTTAAAGATGTAACAGGAGATTTTTGTTTTTTAGTTTTTTCCAGGACAAGGATATTCACTCCAACAAAAATAGAGAAGCAATTAGAATGCAGTTAGCATCCTTAAGAAGTCAACAATCACATGAAAATGTATGGCCAACTCAGCTCTTGATTAATGCCAAGTGAAACTCATGACTCCATAGCTAAGAGCTCTGGGCAAAAGCAGAAAAACTTTCTAGAGTTGTTGCCAGCTGTGTTGTAAACACTAGAGAAGGTGCCATTTCCCCAGATGGGGCTGCAGCACGTTTGCTACTCATGGTAGTGCTTACAGTTCAGAAGTGTCTATTTATGTCACCATGTGACTAACTGCATTATACACACCTTGCAGGGACCAGACAGCCTGACATCTCTCTAGTAAATCACAGTGATCAAAACAGAAATGCCCTTTTCTTTCTGTTCCTTTCCTTAATTGAAGTTTTTTGAAGTAAGAACAAAATACCAAGCAAGAGAACCGCAGTAAAGAAGTAATGGTCTTGCCCCACACCCAGCCAGCTTACAGCACCACACAGCTGCTGCATATAGAGGAGAAAGCACCAGTTTGCATAAGCAAAAGAATCTGGTTCATCAAGATCACACGATTTGGGTGTTGTTCCAGTACCATCAAAAAGCTAATGGCTTTTGACTGAAAGTCCTCCCCCAAAGCCAAGGTTTGAGATAGCCATTCTGGGCCTCTCCCCTTGTCCTCATTGCCTGCAACAGGGCGGTTGGCAGTTTGATTGCTCTACCTTTACAAAATACTCCAATTTTTGAAAATGACCAGAAAGACAATGAGGAAAAATACAAGAGAGGGAAAAAAAAAAAAAAAAGTAGCTTTCCTCTTTTTCTCAGGCTATTATTTACTTAGCCATTTTCAGCACTATGTCAGGGTTATGGGAATACACAGGGCCCTGTGTGAGAATGACTTTTTGGGGCTTTGTCCTAGATGCCTCTTCTCTTCTGAAAATGGACCAATGGACATGTTTCTCTTTTGCCATGCGTAGTAAAGATGATGCTCACTTCCAACCAGCTTCCTCTACCCTGGTTGCTGTGTTTTGGTGACCCTCAATACAGGCAAAGCTGTGGCTCACAGTCTCAGAGCCATATGGACCACAAGTGAGTTCATGCCCATTCCCTTCAAGCAAAGCCAGAGCAGCACGCTTCCCAGAGTCTCCAGCAGCAGAAGTGTCTGTTTCAGCTGATTCACAGCCTGACACGTCTGATCCTGACTTGCAGACAGTGTGAATGCTCCAGATAACACGTGAAAAAGTATCTCGGAGCATTGGGAGAGACTGCTGTGTTATTTCTTATAGTGAAAACCAGTAGCTAGCCTTGGTGTAAAGAAAAACTGGCTGTTGCCTGCTTGTGAGCTCTCTCCCAGATGTCCTAGCCCTTTGTACTGTGAGATCTTTTGTTTTTCTCCCCCCATGGGTATAAAGGACACTGTTTCTTTGCACTAAACATTAATGATTCATGTTTCTAAGGGCTGAACTGGAAAATTTCCTGGATTATACACCTGCCTCCTCTAGGAGGACTAAATGTACCGGCAGTGGGTGGACTTACTCAGTCTCCTATTAAGCAACATCTGTGGGTGGTTTTTCAGTCCAGCTGTTAACATGTGAGCTATTCTGCAGTTAGATCAACTATGTCAATGGAAAGAGTAGGCTTCAAGCCTGCTACTGAAAGGAATGATTATAATAATTACTGTCACCATGAAGTATCTTCCAAATGCCAGTGGATAGGCTCAGAGCCCCACATGCCAGCTGTATAAATGAGATCCTTCTCCTCACAGGATGTCAGGTCAAATGTTGTAAAGTGGTTTTAGGCAGTTATTCACAGATGGGAAATGCTTACAAAGGTATTGGCCACATCCACAGCAGCCATATCCTAATTCTTCTATGGATTGTCACCTCTCTAATGGACCAGGAGCCGCAACTTGTGCATATCACACAAGGAACTAGGAAAGTCTGGTTGTAAGGCCGGCAGCTGTTGTCTCCTATGGGGCACAAAATCTCTTTCAGTTTTACCATTCAAGTAAAATGCACAAATTGAGAGGGCTAAATTGTCACTGACAAAACAGATTGAGGGGACGTAAGGCAGTACTGAGCTTGCTGACACAAGTTACCATGCTGGCAGCCCAGTCTTCTCAGTGCTGAGCTGCTGGTTTCATCCTGACTGCTGATACAAGCACCCTGACAGAGACAGGCAGATGGGCACGGTAACCTCTTACACCTCTGCACTTTGAGTGTGCAAAGTACAGCTGACAGAGCCGTTATACTAAGTCAAGCTAAACACATGCTCCTTTTTAAAGGGACACAAGAACAAGCTGGGTAAGTGTGGCCACTAATTAACTTAGGCTGAAATTTAGGGACACTTGCAGTTATCAGGCCAAAACAGTCACAGCAAACTCACCAAAATGAATTAAAATATTATTGCATTTTAATAAATAGATGTTATTCTAATTAATCAATTAAATTGATTGTAGACATTATAGATTGTGTAACTATCAAGTAATTAATCTTTCATTAACTTGCTTTTAATTACTTCCTCTTTAATTAATCGATGTGTACTTTATTTGCCTATCTCAGTAGTGTACTCCATGACCCAGGAGATACCTCCTTATCCCCCTACTCTAATCTTATTTCTCCTGCCCTGTTTTCCATTGACTTGACATTGAACTCAACTTCTTTTCCTCCCCCTCACCAGCTCCTCTTCCGTGCACACGGTGACCAAGAGCATCATATGACAAGCAGTGGGAGAGTCCTTCTGTGGCCCCAGGAACGTACAAGGAACAGAAGAGGCAGAGAGATGATGCATCAGCCCAGGCAGAAGGGTAAGGGGCTTTCCTTGCTCTCCAGGAGGACAGAGCAGGAACAAAGCAGCTGGCAGAAGTTTTCATTGTCTCCAGGGATGGGAACTCTGTCCACTGCTTCTCACCCCTCCCAATTCCAGTTGTCACCATCCCTGTTGGAGCAGCAAAAAGCTCCCTTGAGGAGCCACAGGACAGGACTGTAGACAAAAGATTCATGCCAAGAACCCCCAGCGGCAGCACTGGGACTTTGTGGGGGGTGTGATGCGCAAGGAGGGAAGGGAAACAGGGAGACTGTGCTGCAAGGATCCTATCTTCCCCGCAAGCCAGGGAGATGTTGGGCTAAAATGATGCACCCTTCTCGATTAGTATACAGGTAGTCAGGGTCAGCTTCAGAGCAGTAGCTGAAAGGCTCTTCAGAAGTGTACTCAGAAATGCTAATTCTCTCTCTCAGACCTCTTACATATGGAGCATACAAGGCCCAGAGTCACACAGCCCAAAAAAAGCATAAAAGCTCTTCTTACCTCTTTGCTCTTTTAGCCCCTCTAGCTGAAGGTCCTCTGGTTTCCACACTGCTTGGGGTTGATGACATGCATTCACATTGCTCTTTAGCCGATGTACTTAACTGCTGCTCAGGAAGCAGGTTCGGGTTTGGGAGCAGTTCTTCATGATGATCACTTATTTTTGCTTTTTCAAAACAAAGCACTACACTTGTCCATGAAACCTGTGCTCTGAATGCATGTTTCCTTCGCTTCCCAGACTCCTGGCTGGTATCTGTGGGCTCACAGAGGGGAACAGACACTAAAAATTTGACAAAAGCAGTAAGAATGATCACAGTTTCTGCATTTCTAATGTTTTGTTAACAGACATCTCGGTAAACATAACGATACCCACACTGTGAACACACAAGTGTACTCTCTAGAGCCTTCCATTAATCATTTCTGCTGTCAGAAATACCATTTCAATCCTTTCTATCCCTACAGAGATGCCAGACTTATGAGTCTCTTAAAAAAAGAATATCACAGTTTAAACATCTACTTAAAGTTAAATGAAGGGTGATATGTGTAAACAACTCACTTAGTGAAAAGAACAGCATAAAAAGTTGACAAGTAAGAAAAAGCAATTGAAAAGATTAATTTACCAGCATGCAAGGCTGGAGATAAGTCCTTGAGATGCAACATCTTGTATTCAAGGATGCATCAAAAAGTAAAATGGCTCTAGGAATGCTAAGTATTGTTCAAATCATACAAGAAAGTGCTATACTGTTTAAAACCAGACTATAACACTCTGAGAATCCCTATCTACATGTTATTTTTTCTATCAGTGCTCATACTTTTGCAATCAGTTGAGGACATTGCAATGTGGGGATGGTCAAGAACACCAATCTGAATAAATATTTTAAGTGAAGGTGTTGAATTGTAATAAAACCCTGAGTGGATACTCTTAGAAGCAAAGTGTCTGAATTTCATTTTAGCTTATTTCATGTAAAATGGGTTTTGTTTGGGAGATATTTGGTTTAGAATTGGTCAGAATATATTTAAAGAAAACTTGCCAGAGGAAATCTCAATTTCTCATAGCTAACATTTTTTTAACAAAATCTACAAAAAGGTCCCAAGTTGTCTAAGTTCTGAGGTTTTCTCAGAATAAGTTTGCAATCAGAGTTCATTAGTAATAATATACTTTTGCATAACTCACTCAACTGTTGAAGTTCACCAGTTTCCAGATGAGTAGTCAGCACCACCCTGCTTTGAACAAATCGTGCTATTGTATTGCAAACACTCCTCTGCTGCATTGATTTGAGTTCGGTTTCAACTGAGAAATTCCCAAACTAGACATCTAATAACACAGTCTTGTTATAGTAATTTTTCTGATAACAAGCAATCCTTCCAGAAACACTAGAGAAAATTAAGCATTAGAGCAAATGAACCATGCAAAATTATTTTACCACTAGCAGTGATGGCAGGAAGCATTTAAAACATTTAAATGTGTAATAGCACATGGGGCAACTTCTCCAGCCTGAAAGCTGTACTGTGGCTACATTATTTATTATTACTTAAAGATTTGGGGAGCATCTCTTGCCACGGTGGTTAGGTGATAATTTACTTATTAAAGTTGATAAATTACGTGCACTCAGAAATACCTACCCACAATACTTGCAATTATAAACACTGTAATTTCATCACATTGAATAGAAAATCACAGGAAAACAATAATCAGACAAAACCTAAACCTCAGCATCCCATCCACAGCCTAAAACCTTGATAGACTGAAGCACTGGCACAAAACTTCACCAATTTCGCTTCACTGGCAGCTGTACTCAGCCTTACATACCAGCTGGGATAGCAACCTTGGACCTGAACAAACAAGAACTGCACTGTCTTAAATGACAAGAATAGGTCCAGTCAAAGAGGCTTTTTTCTTACATTACAACTCAGCAGTGAATTCCACAGGCAGGGACTGCCACTAGATCTAATGCGGTTTTGTGCAGGAAACCAGGTATCCTCCCAGCTGAAGCTTATTGCACAATAGCCTTTGTTTTATATAAGCCGGATCAACCCATAGGACACCCTTAACTTCTGCTGTCCACAACCCCAAAGGCCACGGCAGAAATGTTGGGCCCCTTCTGAGAATACTTTCAGCCATTTTACTCACTCACCAGAAGTGCAGATTTAAGACATATCAAGCATAGAAGCCCTAAGGCACTTCTATGAAGCAAGAAAAGGCTCCTTTGAGAACACCATAAAGAATAAACTATATTCCATATTTTTTCTTCCATGGAAAACCAATTGAGCAACTCCAGAATCAACCAGGAGGCCATGCAGCAGACAAGTGATGAATTTGGCCTCAAGCCACACAGCCACTCTCTCATGACAGGCTGTGCAGAGATATTATCTCTTCCTCTCCTTTTGAACTTGTTCCATTGAGAAGGAAAGCTCTTAAAGATTCATTAAGCTATAAAGCAAGCAGAAGAGACAGGCTAGTGATCAGGAAATTCACCTGGGAGTGAAAAATCCTGGGCAGCACATCATGCTTTCAGGTCCTTGGAAGGCAAAGTATTTAACAGAAGTCCTTAAACTCATTCCAAAGCTATCCAGGGTCTTTGGGTATATGAAAGATTTATTAATGCAAAAGCTGTCAAAACACGATGATAAAAATGAACACCAACTAAATAATTCAACACATATATTTTGCTGCTAATTAAAGATCATAATCAAAAGTAGTAATGATTCTTGCAATCACGAGTTAAGTGTGAGGAAGGAAAAAGAACTCGCAAAGGGATTTTATTAGAATCAGTTCTGGAGTGTTGAAACAAGGCTGAAAGAAACTGAACATAAACAAGTGTTAATTAATCAGGCATGCTGATAGCTTTCTATCTGCATTTTCATAAAATTCCAGGCAACTCTGTTATTCTCTGTACAAGACATATACAGTGTCCTCCAGTAGATGGTCTCACTTGATGAATTTCCTAATCTGGGTAAGGATCCTTTCATAAGTCAAGATGTTCAAGGCTCATGATTTTTTTGCCTCAGCAATCCAGGTTAACATCAAGTTAAATAAAAGATTTCTTTGATTGTCTGAAGTGGGAGACTACCTACAAAAGCGAGGCACTTCTCTTGTTTTACATAGATGTGCCATCACCCCACATAATAACCTTGTAAGGGACGGGCAAGATCAGAGGAAGCCTGAAAAGAAAAGGTATGTCTCTCTATTTTTTGGCAGGTTTTGTTCACGGTAACTGTTTAGTACAGCAGCCATGACAAAAACAAAAGCATAGTTAATAATCTCAGTTATTCAGCCCTTGAATTCCTCCTAAGATAAAATATGGCAATAGCACAAAGGACTGCCTGTTGCTACCAGGTGTACATGACAAAACACTGTATGCTTCACAGAAAAAGGTAGATCATTCTCCCTTCTGTAGATCCATAAACTACTCTG
Source organism: Pedionomus torquatus (assembly GCA_013398155.1). Lineage (NCBI taxonomy): Eukaryota > Metazoa > Chordata > Aves > Charadriiformes > Pedionomidae > Pedionomus > Pedionomus torquatus. The sequence continues at coordinate 22,248 of VZRU01014469.1, forward strand.
TTGTGAAAAACACTACTGCAATTCACTTCACTTTAAAATATGTCAAATGAATCCTGGTGTACTTTATGAATCACTTATTGATTTTTGGCTTTAAAAAAAATGAGTTAAAAGTATTTTATCTACATATATATCTCTACGCTTCATGCAACGTAAAGATGTCCATGTAGGAGAGAGGGAACACCAGCTCCCAATTATAGGGGCAAATCAGAAGTCCCCTGAGGAGGGATCCACACCTTCTCCCTCTGTGGTCCCTTAATTTACACATGCCCCTACTTGTCCTGGAGTGCTGCCTGGCAACGCACACAACTTCTTACACATGTTGAAACTCACCACTGAAGAGCAACTACACTCTGCAGATCACAAAGTTCTCCAAAACTCTTGTACTTACATAAAGCAAATTATGTATGTCCAAAACACAATCACCCAACTCATCTTTGGAACATAATCCCAAACAATGCCACACAGGAAAAAAAAAAAGAAAACACCACCACAACAACAAAAACTAAAGCCAGTTGGCTTTTTGAGTTCCCACTACTCTTTGGTACTGTTCTGTATTCTAATTTTTCCTATTGTTCACAAGTAGAGATGTTTTAAAGAGTACTTAGGGTCAGTTTGTAAATGATTAACAGATTATGAACAACTTGTATGCAACTTGGTATTTTTCTTAATGAAAGTAAATCCAGAAAATTTATCTTGTCAGAGAGAACATGGGAAAAAATAACACAGATCATCTCTGGCTTTTTGCTAGGCCTGTGTTTGCTTATGAAAAGAAAAATTGTTTTACTCCAAGGAAATGACGACTTACTCTTCTATAAAACTGTTTCCTTCTTAGTCATCCACGATGAACTGCAATTGAAATGCTAAGAATGGTAGAAGAAGAAAGAATTTAAATGGCCAGAATGAAAATACTATAGGAAGAATATTTTAGTGTATGTTTTTTACTCATAAATTACTTTTTTAGAGCTAGAATGTATCAGATAGGAGGTTTTCTCATGAAAAAAAAAAAAAAAAAATCCACAAAGCCATATGCATTACATCGAAGTCAGGTATTTTTCAGTTGTTTGGATACCTTGATCTCTGGAAGCTAAAAATGAACTTGATCTGAATGCAATATAGACTAAATTCCCAACTGCAAGAAGCTGATGTATTTGTTTCTACCTATGCAAAATGAATGCAAATCACCGCTGATGGGAGAAAACAGGTTTTCAGAATGCTTTAAAAGACAAAAAAATGGTCTGGAAGCGATCGCAAGATGTCATCTGGTCCTTCTTTCTACTTTAAGACAAGATCAACTCTACCTGAATTATTTCTTGCTGATTTTTATCCTAGTTAAAAATATTCTTAATAAAACTCCAGTGATCGAGTCAGTCTGTAGTAATGGTAAAAGCACTGGAAAAGTTTACCAGTTTTCATTATGGCTTAATTGTTTTGAAACATTAATAATTGTATTGCCTATGTTCTTGATAGAAAAGATGCACCTGGGGTATTACTAGAGAACATCAATTGTGTTTTCATTGCACTGTACCATTGATCCACAGAGGTGAAATGGTCTCACGGTTACCATGCTGAAAACCTGATCTAATTTCTGATCACTCCTTATGCCTCTCAGTGATACTAAAACCACAACATGGTGGGTGGACAGGACACCCCTTCACAAGGCATAGCCAGATGCTGTTATGCTACTATTAATCATAATATCAGTGAATTTACTTGAAGGTTTTTTGGTTATTTTTAATTGTTGCCTTTTTTTTTTTTTTTTTTTTTGCAAAACCACTTTTAGGAGGTTACAAATTGCCCAGTTCCTTGGCTGCATAGCAAATGTTGTTTCATTTCTATTTAGAGGAGCAATTTGCTGCCTGTTCTGCTGTTACCATTGCTGTGTTGTCCATTGCATGGCCAGGACTTACTCCTCTTGGCATCGCTAGTAGTTTTTGCTTTCTCCAAAGCAAGGTGCTAATCAAACTCCAATGTCAAAGACTCTCCTTGGATGACTTCGTTCCATCCTCCCAGCACCCCACAGCTCTTTCATTCAGGGGAATCCACCTTATTCAGGGAACAACTTTTTTGCCATTGTTCTACCAGACTGAAGTTCCAGGAAGGCCCTTGAGGAAGGCACAAGAGGCTGGGTGAGCAAGGCTGGAAAGGCTGCCACTTGCAATGAGGTAATAATGTTGTCAAAAAAGAGTGACTGCAGGAAAATTCTACCGCTTCCTGGATTTTTCCACATGTCCTAATTTAAGTCTCCTCCTTCTCAAGCATCTGGGACAAGCAGTCTGTGATGAGACCTTCAGAAAGATGTCTCATTTTCCCCTCTGGAACTTGGCAGACTTGCACAGAAAGATGTGTAGGTGACTTTCATGGCCTGAAAACTGTTTACCTGAAATGCTTTTACTCTAATGAATAATGTTTTACTTAGGGTAGTTGTCCAGTCTTTAATTACCTCTTTCATTACTTCCTAGAGAACTAATTACAATCCAAATCACATTCATTGAATTTAAATTGCTTGGATCTGAGAGGCTTTTTCTCTAGGCTGTTTCAGAGGTCTGGTACTTGTTGTGGATGTTATCCTTTAAAAACAGAATGGGTGTGCTTCCCAGGAACTATACCTTCTGATTAATGCAGCTCTTTTCCATTTGATCATTAGGGAAAGACAGTAGAATGAAATGTAGATACCTGCTTGACCCTTGCTGAGTGTAAGCAAGGACTTCACTGGTGAGTAAATTAAACTGCTTGTAAGGGGACAATGTCTTTTCCTCTTATAAAATCCCTTGTAACTTCATTCTCTCTTCAACTATAGTCTCCATTGCAAATTGCTGTTCGTTCCAAAAATCATCAATGGGAATACTTCCTCCTACTGAATGTCAAGTACTTGAGCAGTTTAAGGATCTTAGGTTTGAATTCAGTGACTCCAAAAAGCAGAGAGAAATCAAGATCTTTCCCCAGGTTCAAATCTGAAGTTTGGAGGACAGTTCAGTCTCACAGTATTGAATTGCTGAAACCTACAGGATCTAGAAATGCATCAGACTTTCAATTGTCCTACAACTCCAGGTGTCCACTGACAGACTTGTGTTAAACACAACCACCATGCAAGGAGGTACTCAGGAAGAGAAACAGCTTCTAATTTCCATCACTCTCCTTGTTTTGCACCAATTTCCTTCTCAGCTTCATGCAAGGCAGCAGACAATAGAGTTCATATGCTGACAGAAGTATGACTGGCTTCTTGCGTGGCTGAACAGAACAGTTCAGTCTGACCCCAGAGTTGAAGTCAATTAAGCAGCAAACTGTACAAACACAGCATTATTGATAGAAATGCATGTTTCCTCAGAAGGCAGCTATTACTACTTACTGCTATGGGCAATCCTAACCAGCCAAAAATCTCAGTGAGAAGATGGTTGAGAAGGTCCAACTCCTTTGCACAGGTATAACTCTCTAATTCTCAGTGGACATATTTATGTTTACCATAAATATGCACACACACAAAAGACCAAACAAATTTCACTGTTTATCAGCACAGATAATGAAAAAGGTGCCTGAAGGGGATGTCTTGTCCTCTTATGATGTGACCACAACATGGGACCAACAAGGCAGCAGGAGGTAACAATTCATCTTCATAAAAGAAGACAAAGCTGAAGCTCTCAGGACCAGTAAAAATACTCTTGATGATCTTACACCAAAAGCACGTGAAGAATAAATAAGTAAAAGTGTTGGCGTCTTCAAAGGTCCTCAGGCAGCAGCCCCTGCTGCTTAGCCTCATGCTATGCCATTAATATGGAAAGCTTGCAACATACCCCATGGCACTCCACTAGCAGGAGGCAGCCTCTCAGCCGAGGATCAGTTCTGTGATTTTGGTGAGCTAACAAACATCACCAGCTCAGCAGGAGGCCCTTTATGAACGGAGGGAGAGCAGCAGGGGCTCCAGGCTCCAGACACAGCATCAGAAAGCACATACCATCAGCTGCTGGTGTGTGATGTATCTGTCTGTGAGCTGGGACACCAACAGTGTGGGTTTCTGTATCTTGCAGCCAGTGTAACCACCAGGTGTTGGAGTAGATCTGAACCTCTTTGCACGAGGCATACAGGTCACCTTTGATTTGATTGAATTTTTTCAGGTATCTTGCTCTCAAGCAAAAACTGAGGTCTTAAATCCAGTTTAACTCCCAGCCACATGCAGTTTCTGCGGATTTCAGGAGTGTGTTTCTGAGTGCTGGGGGAAAAAAAGTAAAAAAAAAAAGAAAAAAAAAAGGAAAAAATATTTGGCTTACAGAACAGTAACAGAGTCACCATTCAATGGTAAATCATTACAAGAGGCTGTCACAACCCTGGTGTTCACTGGGTCTGAAATAAGGCATTAAACATTTCTGTCAACTGCTGACTTGAATTAACAAAAGAAAGTGAGAATGTGGAGGCTGAAGGTAAAAACTGCTGAAATCTTTCTTAGGCATATAGACCCAGATCTACAATTATTTAGCTACTTATTTCCAATGAAATCTCTGGGATATAAGCATTACGGACCTCATTTGTAGGGTCATGTTAGCAAGTTAAGAGAGAGGGCCAACTCAGTAGGGTGGTTCCCAAATCAGTACAACTCCAAAGACTCATCTACAGAGGTCACCTATCCCCTTAATATCACACCCTTAGAGATGGCAAAGGTTTGATCCTTTTTGCATTTAAATCCTTTCAGGGGGAATATTGCCAACTCCCATAGACACTGTGTTTACTGACAAACTAAAGTTGTCATATTTTTAGCCTCTCAAATGTCGGAGAGAATGAGTTGAGGAAAAGGCTGATTTGTCTACAGACATTTTTAACATGATGGTGGGGAGCATCCAGCATAAGAAACGTCATCTTTCTGCCTATTCTTATGTCTCACAATCTAAATCTGGAACAACTAGATTTATCTCCACCTAGATATGTAAGGTTCTGTAAAATGAGAACCATATCCAGGTCATTCAGATGCTCTCAATGACTGCTGGTGACAGCAAAAATTCATGATGAATGCATGTGCTTTGAGTGTACCCAACAGGCAGAGCTCAGTCCATCAGTTTTCTGGTTGTGCTTAACAGTCCATTGGAGCATGAACTGCCCCTTGCAGCGCCACAACAATGAGTCTGCTGCATATCCTCCACCACATTAAGGGCAGTAAAACAATAGCAGAGAGGAGTTGTCATCCTTGTTGTCCCACACAGCTTAGTGCTGGAAATCCCAGGACAGCTCAGATTGTCAGCTCTTAGTGACTGGCACAAGCAAAGGCCATTCTAACCTTCAGATACTAGCTAAATGCAGCCCTGTGACCCAAGGAAGGGTTTGTCCATCCTTTTGCAACCTGCACACACACACAGATACATACACAAGTGAAACATACCTTGTTTCCTACGTCCTCATCTGCATGGTGGACTCCAGCTTAGATAATTTAACTGAATAAATATTTCATCACCCATTCTGCTTCGAGGAGGGATGACCTTAGCTATGTTGTTCTTGAGAACTTGGGGTGGGAGACAAGACTGGCAGACGAACTGAGAACCTCATTAACAACTTCTTCAGAAATGTACTCCCTCTGAGAAACTTGCATGGATAAAAGCATCCTCAGAAGTTGCTTTTTAAGTCACTTAAAGGAAGAAGCTGTAAGGGAACAGCAAGACGGAAAGTGCTGTATTATTTTGAAGGAATATTGGTTAGCCTTGCTTCATTAGTGCCTTTTATTTTGAAGGACTGTTAATGTCTTTACAAGTTGAAATATAGTCTGTGCATCAGGATCCTTTCACCTGCCACCTAAATGCAGCAGTCTAATTACATTCATCTACTACAAATGAGGCTTCAGGACTGAAAGCAGGGAAAACTACTAACCATGATGAAAACTGAAGAAATATAGGTTATACTGTCATGTGCAATTGCAGACGTAGGAACTGAGCTGACTCAACAGAGGAAAAATTCCTGTCAATGGGAATCATATGGTATTAAATGATTGACAAGTGTTTACAACCATTAATTGAAATGAAACAGTGAAACACTTCTGCTCCAGGGAAAGGTGGGAGCATAGCTATGTTTCCTGGATGCTGTTCTCCATGAGCCTCTGCTAAGCCTACAGAGATTCCCCTACGAGACCTGTGTTCCAAGTCAACAGAACAGAAAGTCACCTCCCTAACTTTTTTTTTCATCACCCCGAAGGGTCATCACATAATTTCTCACCTTGCAAGTATCAAGACAAACCACCATCATTTCTCTCCTTGATCTTGTCTTTTTTGGGAGCAAGAACTCAGGAAGACCCAGGAGATCATATAGATCAATGATCACTGTCTATTATTAAATAACATTCTGGTAGCAGCAAGACCTGTATCTGTTTCAGCTCACTCTGGCACAATCACATGATTCCAAGCTGGAGTCCATGGACTCAGTCCCCCATCTCAATGGTTCTTATAGCAAGCCAAAGGCACCCAGCTGTGAGACATTACCGTTTTAACGTGCAGAAATTATTAAGAAACTGTAGGATATACCAGACAAAAAAGATGTCGTTTGCTGAACCGTAACTACTTAGGCTGTTTAACTTCCATCCTGAATTCTGCTTGGAGGCCTGCCAGCATCTCTTTATATCAGTTACTCAAAATGTTTTCATAGAAAAAAAGATACAGGAGTAGGATACACATAGTCCTTGCTTACACTACAAACTATACATGTTTTGTAAGCAAGAAGGGTTTCCTCATGATGTTTGAATGATTAAACTAAAAGGAGCAGATGCAGCAGCTGTAAACATTATATACTGCAGAGAGTAAGACACCCTGAATTCGCCCTGCCTCGTACATGCAAGTTGTCATGGCAAGACTGAAAGGTCTTCTTTTGCAACATCCTGATTCAAGCAATGAGGAAACTGGAAGTTATCTAGTTGTTACCAATATTCAGGGATAGTAGACTGATAGCTGCATTGCAGATTACAGCAAAGTGAATCAAAAGGCAGAGATTTTCATGCAATCCTTTCACTCTATACCTGTGTTGTCCCTGCTAGTCTTAGCCAGTAGCTCCTGGATTAGCTACCTTTAGGGATCTTAGAGCAATTCCTCTTAAAACATTGTCCTTATTCTACCCTCCTGCCATGCTCTTGGATTCTGGGTTGCCCTGATACTTATAGTCAATTTTGGATGCAATACACTTCTAATTTTTGTAAAGAAGGATTTTCATGGATCTGAGAAAAGCTTGGCATTCAAAATCCTGACCAGGAATACTTTTGAACTGTATCTTGGATACTTGGTTATATACCTTGCACACACACACACATTGGTACCTTTGCAGTCTTGGTCCAATAATGATCCTCCCTGTTTCTGCTGGATGCGATGGTTAAGCAACTCTCTTTTCTGAAGGGAGGGGAGAGTGCAGAAAAATACAGAGGGTTACTACGGCATTAGCAAAGGTGACATGTTAAACTTGCAAAATCCTTCTGCCATTGACCATTTGCACAGTGCTGACACCTGAGGGTTCTTGCATAGAACATGAAGCTAACTACGCAACAGACTCTTGTCACAGCACAGATATAGACAAAAACAAGCTTATCTCCTTAATGACAAGCAGAGTCTAGTTCCAGAACCAAGACTCAGAGAGTGCTGATCTCTGTACAGGGGAGAAGGGATTTTTTTTTTTAATTGTTGGGATTTCAGTTGTTGGTTTTTTTTCTGTTTTATATGAAACTGTATCAGGAAAAAGCAGAGTTATGGAGATATTAAATAAGGGCTTGGTGGATGTTCTACTTTCTCCCACCCTTGTTAATTGGGCAGGTTTTCTGGATAGTACCTTGTTGAGTGAGAACCGACTACGAAACATCAGACTAACGGGTCTTGTGATTAAGTGGTTCACCCAGAACCTAGTGCTCTGCACAGGTTCATGCTGCCTTCTTGGGTTTGGGATTGTACTTTACACTGGTCTTATACCAAGATTCATTGGCAAGTCTGTCTATACAAGGACTGCAGAGCAACAATCCCTATCCCTGGTTCTAGATCCTCTGGGAGGACTTTGGGAACATAGTTGTTGACGTCTGTGGGAGCAGGATCATGTCCTGTGACCTTACCAAGTTTCCTATGCTCCTCATTCTCACCTCATTTAAAAACTACTTATAAGACTTTACTGTAACTTTCCAAATAAATATGCTTTTGAATATAACCAAGCCTGGGAAAATTTCATAATGTGAAGTTTGGGAAAATTGTATGCATGTGGAAAAAAAAAAAAAAAAAAAGAAACACAAGCTCTTATAATTCTTCACTCTAGTGGTTTCTGTTAGCAACTGTTGCAATGACAAAAACAAAACTGAGGGTCAATTGGAAAGGCATGCTTGCAGGTGTGAAGGAGGAACTTCACAAGCAATTCATTCACAGTTTTTTGTGGGTTGGGGTATGTTTGTTAGAATGCATGGGGCAACATTTTGACTGGATGTGAGAAGCAGATGTATGTAGTATTTACAGCATATGGTTACCTGGGAATAAGAGTCAGTGGCAAAACAGGTTTTTTCCATTGCAGTGTATCTTGCTTGACCAGGCAGTTGTTAGCATGCCGGGTAATTTATAACACCGTCAGTTAAACACAACATAAAATTAAGGAACTATGTTTGATCTCCAAACACTAAGATGTTCAGGTTCTTAGAGCTCAACACTTTGACTAATATAAATAGCCTTGGAGATAACAGCCAGTGTTTCATCTCCAGCTGGAAAAATTCAGTGGTTATTTGAAGAGTCTTTTTTTCATTTTATTTTGCTTTTCTTCAGGGAAAAGGACCCAATCCTTCTGCAGCATTTATTTAATATAAGTCTTCTAAAGTGGTTTCTTGTGGTTTTCAGGTTTGCTTGAGATTTAAAAACATTAAAGAAAACAGTGCAGAGCCTTTTATTCTCTTTGTCAGTTTGAGAAAAATCATTAGATTTAGAAATCTCAGTAAGAAGATGTATCAAGGAGAAAACAGGTCCCAGCTAAAGAAAAATGATGCTTACATTTTTGGAAGGACTGTGGAAAAAACTAAAAGCATTCCTCATACACAAATGTTTTAAGACATTATGAATGGATCTTTAAAAGTTCATCTCAGTTCAATCCAGGATTTCAGATTCCAACCTGAGGCAACTTGGATCTCTCTGGTAATTACATATCAGTAAAAATCTTTTTATGTTCTCCTAAACTAACAAGAACAGAAGAAAAAAAAAAAAAAAGATTAGAAAATGTGCAACCCCAAATACTTTTGACCTTGAAGGTCTTCAACTTTGCTTCTAAAAAAAATTCTAGCCAACACTCTTCTCCAAAAGTGGTGCAATCTATGACTAAGAATGACAGGAGCTCTACCAACAGCTTGGGTGGGTTTGTATAAACAGATGACTTTTCGTCTTTACTTTTTTCTTGATAACTCATACTTTTTTTTTTTCCACTAAGATCAAATAGAGTATAAGGAACTACAGTTAATATTCTGGTCCTGCAAGATCGTTCCCTAGTTTCCCTCAGTGTCTAGCAGGAAGCTCCCATTCTGACTGCAGACTACTAAAAGCCAAATGGCCCCAGCACACCCTCTCCTGGTCCACACACCTGCAACAAGGACAGGATGTGGGATGACCACCACAGACTCCTGCCCTCACATTTCCAATGACAGCAGTATGGCCCCACTCATAAGCTATCAGTGTCAGCTCTGAGATCTACTCCGTCTGTTACATCAAAGCTGCTAACTTTCACCTCTCAAAACAACAAGCATAATACTTTCTATTTTGCAAAGTGTAAAAACCCGGTCCTCTAATGGCTAGGTTCATCATCTCAGTGTTTCTGTGATTGTTGCAGTCTAATCTCAGCTTGCATGCTTCTCTCTGGAAGAAAAGGTTTAGGATGGGATTTCCTGGCCAGAGATGCTATGTCATCTGATTTTGGTTGTCAGAGTCCTCATTGTTCCAGTCCTGTACTTCATCTTATCATCACAGCCAAACTCAAGTGCTCAGAGATGGGGAAAGGAGACATGGTATCTATAGGAGGTGATTTTTCTCAATCTTATGCTGCCTGCAGCTCCTCGCTAGCTGCTAGAATACATCCACCTGATGGATGAACCTGAAATGGATCTTATTTGATTCAGAACTAGACTTTAACATAACACTAATGGTCTGACCCAAGTCTTGCATTGAACCTGTAGGAAATGGCTTGAACAATGAGCACCTCCACTGCCGGCCAAAAGCAGAAAACATGAAAGTCAAATAGTATTCTTTGCTTCCAGTTTCCTATGGCATTCAGAGCAGTTAAATGAATAGGTGCCTTTTCCCATAAAGAAGTCAACTAAAGCAACAAATCAGGAGACTCTATAGAGCGCATTCCCAGAGGGAGCTGCAAACCAGCAGCAATTGGCCTTCTGGTTCAAACCCAGAGGGAATAGTGATTTTGAAAGGATTATAGCTGGATTTAATTAAAATGTTTTCTCTGTTATCTGCATCTGATACTGTCCCTCCTTTTGCCACATACCAAGAGGTTCACTGCAACACACAAGCCAAGCTGACAAAGGAAAAAAAAAAAACCAAAAACAAAACCTTCAAGTTATACCTCCCAACATTTTCCCTTTGATTTGAATGGATGGCATTAGCTTTGAATTCTGATTGTTATTGTAGGACTTTGGGATAGTTACTGAAAGGAATTGACTTGAAATTTCAGAATATGGTTGCCTAGAGGCTATTTCACAGTCCTTTGTATCAGATGTATGATAAAGTTTCCAGGACTTAGCATTACTTTATGCAACCCCTCTTACATATTTCATTGTACTGCTTTATTTTGTTAAGATCAAAATAAAAACCTTTTTAAAAAAAGCATTAATAAGGTCTCTGATCCATTAATTACAACACTCTGCACCTGTCACAGCCAGTTCTCAATTCACCTCACTGTCCCCTCATCTAGCCCACATTTCCTCAATTTTCTAATGAGGGTGTTACGGCAGACAGTGTCAAAAGCTTTGCTGAACTAAGTCATATATTCAGAATGAAGCACTATTTGGGTGTATAAAATTAGCTGTGTATGTGCAGCTAACCTGGTTAATGGAGACACCTAGAGATACCAAAGATAGATTTCAGGCTTCATCACAGTGATGTATCATTGTTTTTTGTAACTTCAATGATTCTATCCTCAGTTTTTTCTAGAAAGCCATAGCTCTACCTGTCAAGCACAGGGATTGTGGTATCATTGTTTCTTTTTTAACACTAGACATTTTAAAAAAAAATAAATGTGTGCTTGGATTACAGACAAAATGTATTGTCTCTTAAACATACAGTACAAATTGAAGTAGAAATGTTTCAAAAATTGAGAAATTTCAGAAGTACTATTGAAGAAGTAGGGCCAAAAAAAGAGGAAAGCAGTCATTTTTTTCTAAGTCAAACTTTAATAAACAGAGAATTAATAAATTGATTCAAATTAGGAAAAAGCTTGCTTTTAAGACGAAAATTAATATAATAAGGATTGCTGTGATTTTCCTTCATCACGTACGAGAGAAATCATATTTATGGATGGACTAATTAAGACACTGAAAGAAAATGTCTGATATAAAATAGAAATTAGGAAAGTAAATCAAGGAAAGTGCCTAAGAAAGACCAGTTAAATAATCAACTGGCCTGGGATTGGCCCCAAACCCTTCTTATTTTGTCAGCATTGCTATTATTTTTAGTGGTTCCCATTTAAATGGCATTAAACCCATACATTAAGTCTTCTCATAGAAAGTTCTCCCTGTCCATTATAGAATGGGATGAACAAATCCATGGAGCTGCCATCATGGGGAACCTAGATGTCTAGCATTTATTTCTCTGTAAATGCTGATGGGATTTTAGGTCATCACTACTTTACGAGCTACCTCTGGAAGAATAGTGTCCCAGTCACATACACAAACCCTACACAGGCAGGAAATAGGCACAGTAAGTACGAGTAAAGTAGCAATCTGGGCAGCTCTGAACGGTTTGCAAGTGTGAGGATGTTATTTGTCTGGGTAAGTACAATGAAGAACTGCAGGTGCACTTTATAGACATACACAGCACGAGGGACACTATTTTATTACATTGGTGAAGATATTATGTTTGAGAAGAGCTGTTGAACAAAGCACATGACCTAAGGCTAGATGTACAGAGATGTAAACACTCAGGTCTTCCAAGATACCTCTGAGATGCTGCCTAACCCAGAGATTTCTCATTCCTGTTTGTTTGACGTCTTCACAAAAGAAGTTCTGCAGCTTTTCTAAATGCTGGTACAGGGCATGTGAGCTGTTGAACAGGATCAACAGAAGCAGCACATTCCTGTCCAGGCACCCTTCAGAGCCTAGTGGACCATCTCAGAGCAGGACTCCCTCTTTGGGTACCTCACACAAGCTGTACCATTCCTTACTGCTCTCACCAAGATGTGGGCTCAAACCCCAGCTATAATTAGAGCAGGCAGGGTGAGATGTTGCATCCGAGTCCACATGACTCTGCAATCCTGACTAAGGGTGCAGGATGAGAAGAGGTCTCCCTTAGTCACTGTATTTCACCTATGAGAAGAGACAGTTGAGACCATTTCCTTCAAGGAGCTACACATGCCGAGCAGGGTGTGGGCTCCTTAACCACACAGAGACATCTGAGATGCTAGCACATCACACTAAGTCCACATGTCTGCTCATTGTCTCCACCAATTGCCCAATAAGGATGTTGACTTGTAACTTTCATTTTTCCTTAACATAATTAACAGATAATTAGGTACCTGAGGAAGCTAGAAGCACAAAAATAAGGCTAAACAAAGTAAATTTTGGGCTCTACATACAAGTCTTTCACTGATTTCCCACCTGAAATGTTCTAAAAGCACCAGAAATAGTTTGGGCTGGTTTTAGGGCAGGAGACCTGTTCAGAGAGAACTCAAATGGTGGCCTGACAGAATCACAGTACTTTGAGCTCTTTAATTCCTCCTTCACAAAACTGCAATGTGCAACAGAACTAAATGTCAAAAAAAAGTTCTCCATGTTGATTTGCCCTTTGAAATAAGGACTTAATGAGAAAATCAAGTGTCCCTTCAGTGGAATTACATTTGAAAATGGAAGCACAGCAAGGCAATTTGCCTCAGTAACTAATTTCTGATGTCTGTAGCTTAGAAGCATCAATACTTTAGCAGCCACTGGTTTGGATAATTGGAAATAAGGGTGATTCTTTCACAGACTGATGTGAAAGCTGACTCAGCCTGGATTTCCACTCTATGGGTTCATTTTCAGTGTCAAACTGAAAAAGACCTGAGGAAGTATTCTCTACCCCATGAATCAGAGGAAATAATTCATTATTGAGTCCAGCCTAGGGGGGGAAAAAAAATCTATTGCAAAAGTAATAAGAGGTAGGGGACTGTTTGGTTTGGGGAAAGGTTGCTCCAAGTTTGTTTAAAAAAAAAAAGAGAAGCTTAAACTGTTCTAGACTTTTCAACTATTAAAAGTTCATTAGTGTTGCCAAGGTAACCTGAAAACTTAAGGGTGCACAGTGTCTTAATTTGGTTATGTCTGCACACTTCTGGCAAACTCTGTTATCTCTTAGTGACTTGCTCTGTTTTCATTTATTACACACCAAGTGGAAAATATTACATAAGCTGGCAATGTGTAAAGCAGTGTGAGTCCCAGAATGTTGATTTTTAGCGCATCTATGAACTGTTCCATCAGATTTTAGTACATGGAAGTTCAAAGCCTTATGCTTCCATAGGCTGAAAAAGCCAACTGCAAAATATTTATGCTTTGCTTCCTTTCCTAAAGTATATAGAATTCCCATTTAAAAAAATAAGTCATTAATATTAAAATGGAGGCAATCAGCAACATAACCACTGAGAAAACCACGCTGTCAGGTCATTGGATAAATACATTCAATATAAAACTGACACTCTCACTGCTCTTGCAATCCTGTCTTTTAGAATTAGGAGGGCAAAAGCGCACACAACAGGAAAGGCAGCAGGTATTCTGTTGCAACTCTGAATACTCCTAAGTGGAGAAACTTTTTCTTCCTAGTGACAGCCTTTTTCCTTCAGGCTTTGGTTGTGACAACGCCAGCACACCTCTTGCACAGAGGGAGGTCTGGAGAAGCTGGCTCCAGAGCATTCCCATTCTCCAAAGATCAAGGGTGTGTAGCTGGGTATTTTTCAGTGAGCACTTTGAGCAGTCTTAGCGAGGAAGAATAGGAACCATCAGTACTGTTCCCTCTGTCCTCTTTTCTACCATTTTGTTATTCACCTCAACATTACACCATGATTTGGAGATCCACAGTTTGCTCTGGGGGACTCTGTCTCGCTGCCTTACAAGTCAAAGAAACTTTGCATGTTAGCAGTTCGTATCTTTGCATCACCAAGGTCTGCAATACACAAACACAGACTTACCCAGATGGAGACAGCAGCCAGAGGTCAGCACCCTCCACACCAGCTCTCCTTAAGGCACCATGTGCTTGAAATCACATCACAAAGGCTGTGCTGATGAATACCAGCCTTTATCAATAATGAGGCGACCCACACCCTAGTATAGAAGTCCCCATAAATACCAGGTGAAAGAGTAAAACAAATTTTCTCAATGTGAATCTGCACCATTCAGTCTCTCTTTAGGATCAGATGCCTTTTCTTATCATTCTGAGGGCTCCCTGGACTTCATTTTGTTGATATTTCACAGAAGACACCTCAGTTACCATTGGCATTTCAAATGTAAAACAAATGGTGTTGCAAAAGACTCAGAATAAATCACCCTTCAAATACAAGTGACATAAAACTGAATAAGTCATGGCTGAAGAACAAGCTGCTCAGTTTTTTTATGAGCATTATCTGCATCAATGTCCTTAGATACATATTTAAAATAAACATTATATAATGATTTCTCATTTATTTATACAGCATTATCTTTTATATCTGCAATGAAGAGACAGTGTGTTTTCCCCTTAACTATGTCACGTTCAAGAAAGATCTGAGAGCGTGCAAGAGAACTTACTTAATAGTCGTATGTTTGACTCCAGCAATTTTTCAATCTGTCTCCGTCTGGATACTTACAAAACATTAGTCATGGTAGGCTGTAGGTTCAGCTCATGCCTTTTTGGACCCAGCATTTTTCTGATTTTAAAACCACTTCAAATTAAGGAATACAAGAAACAAAAGTAGTATGGATTTAACACTTTCTTGTTCCTATAATCCCTGTGATTTTGCTCACTGTCACATGAGCGATACCTCCACAGAAGCTGGAGTAGGGGAAACAAGCCAAAATGCTCCACCAAGCACAATGCATGGGTAGTGACTGTTACCAAAAACAAACAGAGCAGATATACTCTTTGTAGAGCAATGTAGCCTCACAGATGGCTGCAGGGCTCTGATCTGGTGGGGGCGAGAGTGGAGTTTGCTGTGGTGAATGCTGATAAAATGTACTTGAGAGCATTAGGAAAAAGCAATTTTCATACTGGGCAATCTGCAGTGCATCAGTGCAGGGGTTTGAAGCTCACTGAAAAGTTCTTTAAATCAGTGGCTACTGCATCAAACATTCCCAGGGCTACTGGAAAAGCTCAGACCAGCCTGGCTGATGACTCCTATATGAATTATCTCCAGTGGGTCCTGGTTGCTTTTGCCAAACCATCTCTCAGGAGCAGTCCTATCTCCATGCACTGCTGTCTGTATCGCCCTCCTGAAACCCAGTTCCCTGATCATTTTGGCAATGCTCCTTAGCACATAACCTGTATTCCCTAAACTAAGAAAGGAAGTGAGAAATCTTACAAGCTTTCCAGGCCTAGAACCCCGTATTTCCTGATTCTTCCTCCTAAACCATTAGAAGTAAGAATTTTTTTATAGTGAGGGTGGTATAACACTAACAAGTTGCCCAGAGATAATGCCCCATCTCTGGAACATCCAAGGTCAGATTGGACGGAGCTCTGAGCAGATGTCCCTGCTCATTGCAGGGAGCTTGGACTAGGTGACCTTTAAAGGTCCCTTCCAACCCAAACAGTTCTGTGATTCTATGATATGCTTTTTCTAGTACCCCAAAGGCTAGATCTTCTGGTCTAAGTGAACATACATTCCATGTGCTTTGAGGCGTTATATTAAGCCAACAGGGATGCAGCATGGGCCAGGTTCCATGTGGGAGTTATAAAAATATGCTGAAGGGAAAATGGCAATATTCAGGTTCACATCAATGCGCTCAGTGTTATTCAAGCCTTGCAAAAGCAGGATTCACCTCTTGATTTTGCAAGGAGATGCCTTACAAAAATCATACTTTTTGCTGAAAGTTTATATTGGGTTCAGCATTGTTGCATCTCTAAAGAACAGCTCTCATTAAGTGAAAGCATGAACGGACAGATGCCCTAATAATAGCTTGATTTGAAGTGTAAAGTGGATTGAAGTACTCAGCATGCCATCTTCTAATCAGGAATGAAGGTTTTAATGCAAGGCTTCCTGACAATCACAATTTTGTAGTGCTTATATAAATGACTCTCTAGATGTGCGTATGTTTTTTTAATTTAGTGTGTGGGTAAAGGAATGCATTTCTTGGTGATTCAAAATAGGATCTGACTTCAAATGTAGCAAGAGTATCTGTTCCCATGAAAAATGTTAGGTTATCCCATCAGAAAGCTCCCTTATTTACAGAAATACCCAGTAATCTAGAAATTCATTTGTCCCACCAAAAATATAGTTGAAGATCTTTTGCCTTGAATGTCATCTGCAATAATCTGTGCATATACCAAGGGCAGCATTCTAACTGTTTATACCCTAAAGACTGTTTATACCTCCATTCACCTTGAACTCTTAGGGACAGGTCATGTAAAAGGTCCTGGGAGTTCCAGTTCCCTTTGAGTTTGTTTCCTCAGGAGACAGTCAAAGGGGCAGAAAGGACTCTCAGTCTTGGGTGATGTTCTTCAGTTCTTCATCTCACTCACCTTTAAACGCACCTTTATTTCTGTCCCCCTAAAAATATTGAAAGGTATCTAGAAAGCCAAAACAAGAACCAATTTGTTGTTCTTCCCTTGGCCACACTTACCTGCATCGTCAGGTCTCTAAAACTTCCTGCAAATTAGGTAGGAAAAATTACATTTGTGCTAATAGAACAACCAATAAGGATGGGGAAAATGGGATAGATGTTGCACCCCCTTTCTTTTCAAAGCTCAGTTTCACCTAGGTCAATCCAAGTCCTTTCCCAAAGTCCTGTCAGGTTTAACTGACTAATATTCTGGAATTCCTCCAGGAATGAAAGGGGCAAGGTACATACCATATGGTCATCCCATTAAAGTAACTCAAGAAAAATCAGTGGCAGCTCCACCACGTTCCACACAGTTAATGGTTAGTCAGGAGGAGAAGTCTGACTGCAGAGTCTTTGATCCATGAACATATCTGTAGTAATTGGGGTCATGGTACTTCCTGTAGCTAGTACATTTTAAAAGCCCAAAGTCAGTAGCCCCTGGTTAATTGGGGCTGTTATTGAGCAAACAACATGCTTTGAAGCACTGACTTTGTATCATTTATGTGAGGTGAAATCTAGAGGTGAAAGGTTGTAGGAACAAGTCAGAGCTACAAATATAACTTGGGATAAACCATTACAAATTAAGTCCTCCAGAAGGCAAATTAAGTACAAATGAAGACCTCCAGAAGGGACCCGTGAAGAAGTCACTTCTGGCACCCCAAGCAATGAAGTGAAGCCATGCAGCAGCAATGACACCATTTCTGCCAACAGGAGAGTGCTGCTAACCCAAACCCCACCCAATGGCAGAAAAGGCTGTTTCCAGTTAAATCTGGGTGGAGGGAGGTAGGAGGGAGCACAGCATTTGGCCACAGCTGCACCAAGATAACACACCCTGCCCGTCCAGGATCTCCTCCCAGAGCACAGGGTTGCACTTCAACCACTCCAAAAGAGCAGTGGCAGGAGCAACCAGGACAAGGAGCACAGCAGCAGGGGCTTACCTTCAGCTGACGGCTGGAGGACGTGCTACGTAACACAGCAAGGAAATAATTCAGGTTTTAAAATATAACTCTCCAAAAGAACAACTGCGTCCCCAAGAACATAGTAATATAAAGTAAATAACCATGCACTTCCCTCAAGAAATTAAATCAATCCAGCCCAGCAATGCACCGTCAGTATAAAACGACATACATTCCCATCCCCAGATCCTGTTTTCTTAAATTTTTGCATAGAGATGAAATGGTGCCAGAACTACTTTGATAGATGAGGGGGGGAGGAAATGTTAAAAATCTGGAGTCACCTTTTTCCAAGGATTAATTACTAACTATAGTAAGGAGAAATTGCAGCAGCCAACAACTGTTACAGCCCCTCATATTACTAATTGTCCCCCATGTCTTCCATTTCTATCCCCTTGGGTTTTGGTATCAGCGGTGAGATGTGCTTTTATATGTAGAAGGACTGACTAGAGTAAGGTCACTGTTTCCCCACTTTTCCTTAATAGAAATAGTTTGAAGGTAATACAAAAAGCATGTCTGAATACTTAATATTCATAAGAGGTTTAGTCTTCTTTCAACAACCTTGAATAAATGATAAAGAATGTGATAACACTGTACTGGTAGCTTATTCTAATGATCAAAGCAGTCCATCATGGGGGAATAAATGTTCTACCTAAGCAAAAAAATTGTTAATCCCTAAAGAAATTTATTACTTAGAAGGAAAATTAATTTAAAATTGTCTCATTAACTCTATAAAAAGAAAGAAGGTGGTTTATATCATATCTGAGGCTTTCTTACAGTCCTGCAGTATATTTAGCTGAAACAGCTTGCGTGAAAACTGGGAATAAACATTAGTTTCTGCAGTTTGAATATCATTGAGGCATTTTCCCAGCTGTACAGTGTATCACAGAGTACACCATGTTCACTGTGCTTTGCAAGCTTCTTCCCTCTGAAATGATACAGAAGCTGGGAAAGGAACTGACCTTTGCTTTAATTTACATAGAGGACTGATCCATCCTCTCCACTAAAAAAACCCTTTGTTTTTTGATCTACCAACCCAAACAGATCCTTTCTACACCAACCAACCCTGATGTGTCTCCTCCAGCTCTCCAGTGGAGTCACTACTCATCTGTCTGAGGGCAGCAAGTTCTGCAGATTTCTCACACTCCTGGCAAATCTTTTAAGCTCCACTCCCTCCTTAACAAGCATTTTAAAGCTATTCATTCCAGAGAATCTCCTTGCCCAAGCAGGGACCCCCAAAAACATACACAGCCTTCCAAGATACACCTCCAAATATTCTGTTAGGAGCAAGCACCTTACAGTGTTCCAGCTATAGAGCCTTGAAGCTTATCTTCTCATTCCCACTTCTGTCTATTCAGGAGCAGCATCTCCTTTGGAAATACCCTATTCCCCTGTTTCTGATCATACCTGCAGCACCTGGCATCAAAATGATTTCTCCTTGTATCTCACTTAGATTTTTATTTTCTATAATGAGGCAGTACACTGTCTTTTTCTGAGAGACCATATTTTGTCAAGGAGAAAACTCCACTACTGGAAAAGAACGGCAGGAGAATGGTGTCTGAGATGGCTGGTGCAGATTCCTAATCATTTGCAAAATCAAAGAAAAAAAAAAGGAGAAAAAAATAGGAGCACAGATCTGGATTTAGTCCCTCTTATTTATTGGAATTGAACTGAACCCATTTAATTTTATACAAATAGAAAAAATATCTGCAGACAAGAAATACTTAAAACTCTCTGAGCTGAGTGTAGTCCCAGCCAGAATTTTTTTAGTTAGCGAGTGGACGGTTGGATGGATGGATGAATAGAAGGATAACAACATGCAAAAAGCCATGCAATAATCTACCTAAACATAAAGGGTGGATTTCTGTCTGCTCTGACAGCTTTCAAATCCATGTTCCACGCAGCAGAAAACACAAGTAAAATCCACTCTCCCAGAACTTGCTCTTTTGTTCTTGGTATGCAGAGCACATATAACATGGCCTGTTCCTGCTCATAGCAACACTGAATACGCTACTGAAGCATTGTGTGAATTAAGGACAAAAGGAAATTATTCACAGCAGAGATGTACAGAATTTCCAAAGTACAGAAGACACGATGTCTGGTTCTTTACCACCCTTTTTCTAATCTAACCAAGCAGCTGCCATGCTATTAATTTGAACTTATATAGTATCTTCCAGTTGATTTTTATGGTGCATATTGTTACTGATGCTAATCTAACCTCCACTGTGTTTGCCTAAGCAGAAAATAGAGAAAGTGAGGAGCTGATACCCATGAGAACAAGGACAAATTACTGGAAATAAATTATCCCATTTCATGTATCAAAGTTTATTGGAAATAAGAAGAAGAACATTTATCAAAAGGTCTCGAGAACACGTGATCCTTGATTGTCAGCCTCTATTCATTTAAAAAAGATTTATCATTCTCAGGGGGATTAATACATTTTTATGGGCATTTGACTAGCTAGTCATTAATCATTGTATATTTTCTAGATCCTAACTAAACCAGAGATTTAAAAGCAATAATTAAAAACTTTTAAATTATATTCTTATAGTTCTTAATTCATAGGGGCACTTGGGGACATGCCATAGTTTACTGATTTAATAGGTTGGCTTATCTACCTGATTGGAGTTAATCACCTTTCTGAAAATCAACTGTACCTTTTAATTTCATTATATAAAAGCAAGCTGGATTCAAAAACTCAGTGAATTCACTAGTTCCTTTTCACTGACTTTAATTGACTCGGTGGTGCTTTCAATACATGCAGTGGTGAGGCCACACACCTCACAGATTGAGCAGTAGTCCTGGAAAATTAATAGAAAAGGAGAAGGATAGATGATTTCTATAAGTGAAGAGGATGAATGACCCAGAATCTTTCTGGCTTGGAAAAGAAATAAGAATATCCCTGGGCTGTATCTGTCCTTAGAGGCACTGTTGTTAAACTGTTTCCTAAGCATCCTTCCCTGGCCCTGATCAGAGATGGGATATGGAGCTAGATGGACTTCATTGACACTGGCTTGTACGTCTGTAGCCAGCTTTCCTGCAGAAATCTGCTCCTGTACTGACCCAGAAATTAACCAAGATACTTTCTTCTTTGTAACAAGCTTCTTGATTGATTTGTAATACATTTTGAAGAACAATGGGAAATGATGCTGTGCTGGTTTACTAATATTTTTTTAAATGTTTTTTTTTTTTTCTGTATTATTTTTCCATCTTTGCCTGTCTGCAGGTCTTCAAAATGTGAGGGGTATTCCTACCAATGTAGGACCCAATGTATGATTTCATGCTGTCATTATCTTCCCTGATGTTCATCTCTAGCAAAGAAAAAAGTAATCAAACTTATTATTATAAACACGATATAAATGATAATCATTGCTGAAATAAACTTTTTTAAAAAAGGAACCTGATCGGTAAATAAAAGGCCCCTACTGTAATTAGTTTGCAGCAAAAAAATAATAGTGAAAATACAACAAAGGGGCTGAGAAATTAACAAGAAGACAGAGTATGTAATGATGCTTAGGTGCTAAAGTCTTTGCAGAAGGGATTTTTCTAGGCAGAAAGAAGAGAATTGGTGCACCCCTGCATTCTGTCTAGGGATGCCAGCAAAAAGACAATCCATCTGTTCTTTTTTTCCTCTTGTTGGTACATGAGGAGAACAATATAGACTTTGTTAAAGTCCATCTCTGTTGGAAGATGCAGCTAAGAAGCTGTGCACCCAACTAGCATTAAATCAGAAATAAACCCTCAGGTTTCTACAAGCAGTTTTTTCATGTCAAAGCCAATTCTGGGTCAACCAGCTTACAGTTCTTGAAGGCTGATCTGAAATTCAGGAATTCACATGCCCCTGCTTGTCAGGCCAAGGCAAACTTAGTGCAAAAAGCACTTTATGCAATTTTTAAAAGCTGTACCTTAGAAAACTTCCAATTGCCCTGTTTGCCACACCACACCTGACAGACACACATTCCTGAGCCAGAAGACAACAATGTGAAAGGAAAAACCTTTCCTTTTGTGAGCTTGTTAAATATTTAATACCCATGGACTGGATTCTCTGAAACAAAAGTCTTCTGGATTCTGTAAGAAGGATAGTGGAAAATCTACTTTCTGATTTCTACATTTTGCAAGCAATTGCCCTTATTATTTTCCAGTTTAATTGCTCTGCTTTATTGTAATTGCAACACACTCACCACTTAGTAGCCTTGCTGGCATTACAAAGAGCCATCTTTGGATTGTTTTTTTGATTAATCACATTTGTATGCTGAAGTCTAAAAGTAGTTAAAGATTTTCTAAGGGAATACATCTTTCTGTCAGAAAATGTGCCAGATTAAATTTCTTTCATGAGAACACATTGATTTCAGCAAAACTGAGCATCAAAAATTGAAATGGAGCATGGGAGCATCTTGTACAATAATAAAACCAAGTGATGCAAAATGTAAATTTAGAGATAATATTGGAAAAGCTCAGATCCAAAGTAATAGATTTTCAAAATTGCTGTTCCTGATGAAATTTTGAAATATGTTAGTCTGCTGTAATTCAAGATAAAAAGCTATCAAAATTTCAGAGCTTATCATGAAGCAGACATCTTTCCTCTTTAGCTGTCTTGAGTATACAAGTTCATCAAGTCTCATTCATTAAAGTTCATTAAATTCATTAAACTTCCTACATTCACTGCCATCCTCAAACTACTTGGGGTTGTTGGATAAGAAAAGCCACTACAAATAAATCATTAGTACCCTGAAGTGAGCCACATGAATGCACTGGACTCTAAGAAATCATTTAACTTTGAGTCAAAAACAAGAGAATAGTTAAAATTACATAAAAAAAACTGTTCAATATCTCTCCAGCTATCCCTCCTTTTGAGATTTAGACCTGTGTTTAATAAGTACACAAGCACATGCTTAATTCTTTGTTCTTTAGGGTTTGTGGTTTTATTTTAGATTCTGTATTTTTCACTAACCTTGGGTTAAACATGAATAATTTCTCCCAACCAAAAGGCCTCACCATGACAGCTTTAATGCTTAAGTTCTGTTCCTCTAGTTTCCCTCTCTCTGCTAAGTTGCTGACAGCTACAGGGAAGGAAAAAGCTCAGATTTGCAAAAGCCAGTTATTTGAAATTCTTTACATTCTCTGCCTCATAACCCTGTTACACTGTTGTCAATTTTTACCAGCCTTTACTCTATTTTACTATATTTTTCTTTCCAAGCAAATGTAATTTTCAAGGAACATACTCAACTCAAAGAACTCAATTCAACAATGTGGAAAATGAAACATAGCGTCCAAAGACCAAGGTTAGCAGCAGTGCAAGCTTCATATGTTTATATCCATTAGCAATGTGCCACCAGCCATGATTATTTAATCACCACAGGCATAGGTGAACTGTAGGAGCTTTTACAATCTTTACTTCCCTGCAGAGGCCGATAGACCACAAGTTTTCCACTTGTGTTGAGTCTCTCCATCATCTGGGCAGCCACATCTCCACAACTGGCTCACCTCACAAAACCTCTCATCAGATAGGCACCCATGCCTAATGGTCTACTCCTTCTAGACAGAAATCAGAAGGATTGCTGCTGCTAAAGACAGCCTCTTGAGAGATCACCCAGTATCTTTCACAGCCCAGTCATACTGATGCATGACTGCACTGGAGTTGAGTTTACGTGATACAGCACCAGGACAGTTCATCACTTCTTTCTGTATTCTTGAGCCAGCCATGTCCTATGTATTTGATGGCTCCAAACATTTGGCAGCTCTCCCCCACAGTACACTTAACAAGGTCGCAACGGAACTTAATCACCCTGCTGTGAATCTGGTTTGGTCACAAAGCAGTTTTGCTTCCAACTCAAGAAGGAAATTAAAAAAGTAACGAAAAAAAAAAGTATATGTACTTAATGGGAAGCAAAACTGTAACCAGTAGTTCTCCAGCTCATAAGAAACCTATTTTTCTGACTGGAATAATATCTTTTGTTTCCTATATCTTTTGTCTACCATATCTTTTGTCTGCTTTTATCCACATGCATTAGGATTCTAGGATCTTTTTTTTCTGAGCAAGATTAGTTCTGTACTTTCTGCCTCTTTGGCTTCATTGATAACATTTATGCAGTATTTTCTACTGTTCTGTACAAAATCTGACACCTTCTTCCCACAGAAATCAGTAAGTCTTTCGTATGTTCAGGAGAAGCAGGAGGTGTCTTTCAGTGTGTGTAGCAGTCTGCACAACAGGTAGACTTACACTTAAGTCATTGCTTTCCCTTAAAGATAAGTACAGGTGAAAAAGTCCCTCGTTTTCTACTTATGACCAATGGGCTACTGTCGAATTTTTTACAGTGCTAAAAATGTTTATTGTATATTGTCTCATGTACCATAAAATATTATGGCATCTGAACTTCCAGCACAAACACATACAGACTAAAAGTGCACAGAGTTACAAACGGCCCAACAGCAACTCTGATCCATCCTCCTGGCACTGGGGATTTTCCTAGGAGTGGCCTCCATCACTGCAGGCTAACCTCAGGATGCAGGACCCCGGTGAAGCTCATACTGCCTGCCAGAAGCTGTCTTCTTGGTCCATCTCCGGCTCTGGTACAGCTTTGACCCTGTGGTAAGTCAATCTGGGGACAAGGGTGGCATACAACTAAACCTACTGAGACAAAGAAATCCAGATGCTAGGTGATATGCTGTAGACTTACAGCTATGGCTGACCAAGATAATTGCCAACAGTTTGAATTCGGGATATTAATACACAACCATCTCTTTTGAGATGGCTGGCACTTGTCACAGGCAACATGAAAGACTCCTGTAACGATCCTCCTCCACACAGTGCAGCTGCTCCCCTTCCTGTCTGGTCCTTTATGAGAGCTGTGGAGTTCAGAGAGAAGGAAATTTGAGAACTCAAATTGGGTGCCAAGGTTTCTCTGCAAACACTTTCTTCCTCATAGCAATGACACTACAGCATGCAAACACCTTGAGGAAATATGTTTGCCAACAGTCACCTCCCAGATGGATCTGACTTTCCCTGGTTTAGGGGAGAAAAGCCAACAGAAAAGGACAGGTGAAACTTGCCTTAACCCTTCCTTGTCTTGTAGAATGGAGAGATTTCAGCCAGTTGGAATCTAACAGAAAGAGGCGTGTACAGATCAGCCATCAATTTTGCAACCTTTCACAAAATTGAGGGAGATGATTTTAAGCAAGTGTTTGCATTATGTAACAGGCAGGGAAGTGGAGTACGGGATGGAAGGAAGATAGGAGACAGAGAAGGTTTCTGGAGAAAACTGTCTATTGTTTTTTCACTGTTTGCATGTTCTGATTGTTTTGGGAACAATACACTGAAAAGTGCTTGTCCGGGTCACTCACCAGAGAATAGCTATAAAAGGGACTGATGCTCAACATTTTGATCTTTCTCCTTCCCCAGGGAGTTTTCTGCTCTGGATTTATGGATTAGAGAGGCAGAGTGCTTCATCCCGTGGTCACTGTGAGCAATGAAAGGGTGAGGGATAGATTATGAGTGATGAAAGAAGCAACATTCTGGGGGTACTGGCATGGAAGTCACACCACAAACCAGAGATCACCTCCACTCACTGCAACAGCCAAGGCCCAAGCATTTAAAGGAGAGGCTTTCAAACTTTCACACTTTGAAAGTCTGCTGTGGGTAAAAATGCAGTAGGCTGCTGAGCTGGTATATACGAACTGACATTTTTTAGTCATCTCTTATTTTCCCTTTGGAAATAGACCACACAGGTCTGCAAACAACTGGCTTGAAATTTAGGCAAATACAGCCAGCCAGAGAGGTCAGCACAAGTTTTTCTCTCTGACTGGCCTGTGGCGTATCATCTGCAGAGGCTCTTGGCCTCTCCATGAAAACAGTCATCTCTGAGCTGCTGAGCCGCGGATCCATTTCCACTTTGTGTTGCTCATGAGGAGATGGCCTCGAGCAGCTATTCATGGGAGTTTCTGACACAAGCTGTCAGCAGGTTTTGGTACAACTAACCCTGCTCTCAAGGTCTTTCCAGTTGCCCAGTTCTCGCTGTAGCTTTGCATTTAAGGCCAACGCTGCCTAAGTTGGTCAAAGCTGTCCCTCAAAATCTTTCTGGCTGCTCTTTCCTGCCCTTGTGCGCCTCCCCTTCTGTTGAGTCAGAACATCTGTTTGGTTAACATATGGGCACCACAGCAGGAAATTATTTATGAAAAAAAAAAATTCAGAAAAAAAAGTTTTCCTGCCAACATAGCAGAGATGCGCTCCCAGGGCTGACAACCTTTCCTCTGCTGGTGGAGCCCAGGACTCCAGGACATGACTTGAAACCCACATTAATTCCCTTGGCCTTGCATGTCCTGTTCCTGGGTTAGCAGTATCTTTGCAGATCAGCCTATCCTGTGTAGTCAAATTTAAACGTTTCAACAAATATTCCCAGGAAAATGCCACATTCTGTGCCCTCTCTGTTGAACCTGCTCGATCATTTACACATAACAACCCCAGATTCAAAGCAGGATCTTGGCCACCAGAGACAGGTATTTTATTGTTGGCTCCAGTTTATGCGTGCTTTTGTGTGCTGAAAGTTACAATCCTTAGATGAGCCATTTCATCAAATATCTTAAGGATCTGACCCTTTCCTTGTTGAACAGTGGCAGGACTCCCACTGACACCATGAAAATACGATCAAGTGCTTAATCCTTTACACAAAGCATGAATGCTTCTTTTTTTTTTCTAGCTCCTGGACTGCAACCACCACCCAGGTCACTGCATTTTTCTGCTGTGTGTTGTTTAATATTTGCCCAGTGTTGAGTTTGCTATAGCTTGTATTTAAATCCTTTTTCAAAAGAAAAAAGAAAAAGGACGGGAGAGGGAGAGG
>VZRU01014469.1:49043-118569 GCA_013398155.1 Pedionomus torquatus
TTTCAAAATAATTTTTGAGGCCAATATAAGAAGTGTCATGAACAAGAAAGCAGGAAATATAGTACTAATGGGAAAAATAGGCCAGATCATATCTAAAGGAAATTAGCCCAAGTTTAATTGACTTCAGTTAAGTTCTTCAGTTTTGGCTCATATACTAGTTGCTCAACTTACGAATAGCAATGGGATTTGACCACATTATGTTTAAATTATGTTGTTTACATAAATATTGGCTATATTTTTAAAGCTAGTATTAATCTGAATGAATACTTATATACAAACTGCTGGCAATTTAGCATAAATACTAAATTCTGACTGGAAAAAGAAAAAAAAGAGATTAAAAGATTTATATCTCTTTTAAAGTCTGTTGGAATGGCATAGAGCAAATATAGCTGAAAAGGAAAGAAGAATTGAGCTAGGACTGTGAACTCAGCTATAAATCTAGGTTAATTTCAGTAAAATTATTTTATATTTTCAGCTTAAACTCTTTTTGTGGATTTTCCAATGTATTAAAAGCAAAGTTGTTTTTGTTGGGTTTTTTTTTTTTTAGATCTGCAGTTGTGAAAACCTGAAAAGTTGAGACTGATAGAAAATATGTGAAAGAAGCTGATTTCTCATTTTAAAAGCAGTACATCAATGTTCACATTAGTCACCAAATAATATTATATTTCCTTTGTTGAATTTTCTTCTGAATTTTTAGTTTAACACATCATGCACCAATTGATATTTCCTGGCAAATTATAGAAACCTTCCCAGCATACAAGCAATCCATCTCAGCTGCCTGGGAGCGATATCTGCTCTACAGCATATGGGCCCATCCTGTAGCAGTTACAGCGTTCTCACATCTATGGCTTTGGAGACAGTAAGAAACAGGAAGCAGAATTTGCCAGTTCAGTAACTTAAAAAGTTGTGTGAGGGTACACTTGGAAGAGCAGCAGAGTAAAAGACAGGAAAATACCTACCAGATGCCTGTGCTTGGCAGTGTGCTGAGATTGCCCAACTCTGTCATGTACCCCAGCTCCATATCACATTGCACTGGAGCAGGAGCTTGATTCCCTTTGACAGATGAGTTATAGAGCTTCGTTCCAGTTTTCTGAGAATTTGGCTTACCAATCTTCATTCCAGCTCTGATTTTCAGCTGAGATAACTGCCAATAGTTCTTGTCCATAATGCTGCTATTGTTGCACAGGGTGATAGAAGACCTGTGTGTTGTTATCCTGCTTGAAACACTCCATCAGGTCTCAGCACCATGATTGTTGCCACCTGGAAAAGAGAATCTGTACAATTCTTATCCAGCCACCATAGGTTTATTTCATTTGCCAGAGAGAAATGTGACCCCAGGTATGTCTGTAACTCTCTGAGGAGTGATGAAAGCTCACGTCAAATACTATTGAGTATCTCTGTGCAATTGTTCCTAGGTTCCATAAAATCCCAGAAATAAGACACAAGGTCAGTGTCTGCTCCTATGGTACTGCCATCCACCTCACCTCTTCAGAGGACCTTTTCCAATAACCTTGTAGAAGTCATGTCACCAGGATGTTTTCTTGGCATAAAGGAAAAAGGAAGACACTCCCTGGCATCCTTTCTTCTTCTCTCTTTCACTGTGTTTAGTGGGTAGGTCAGGACCCTTCTGTGGCTTTTGAAGTACCAGCTGCTGGGCCTTTAATCAAGCACCTGGCTCTGTTCAAAATGAGAAATCATAAAAACAGTTCTTGAATGTCTCTTTTGGATTATCAAGTGGACTCTTTATGTCTAAGAATCCTCTTTCATGGCTTTTTGCACTCAAAAGGGAGCATCCCCAGGCTGGCTATGGATGTACAGTGAAGCTCAGGGTATGTTTGTGTGATGTCTGGTCACTGATGTGACCCTGTGTCAACTCATTTCTGAAAAGCAAGTGAGCAAAAATACCAACAGAGTCCCAAAACATAGCTGTAAACAATCCTTATATAGCACCTTAGGTCAGTACTTGTCCCTTTCATGTGTAAATTGGCCCTGCATTAGTGTCTGATTCTGTGAGAACACCAGGAAATTCCCTAAAGTCACTGGTATTCCCTTAGAATAAAATTAGTGGGGAGAGCAAAGGAGGCCTCTGGTGTGCTTTGGTAAAGGGAAAGCACAGCTTTGTTTTTACTTGAGCTGGAATAATAATGCACCCCAGCTCAGAAAACACCCTCCACCCTTGTTTAGACAAAAACAGAGAAGACTCAACTTGTGTAGGATTTGCACCTGCTCAGCTGTAGAAACAGCTGGTTGGGAGGAACTTGGTCCACCCATCAACACCGAGAGTCCTTGCTCTCCTCCTCCTGGCTTGTTCCTGCAATGTCGCAGGAACATGGATAGTCCTGGTGAACCCAGTATTCCCTCCAAGAATGAAGGTACCAGAAGCACGTGGCTGACCTTGGCAGGACAGCGGGGTTTACTTCTTGCCTTGTTTGTCTTATACAGGCTGTTTCCAAAGGCTTGGATTTAGTGCTGATATTCAATGTTCTTGGGGTATTTTCTTACTGGAAGGGGAAGTTTATGTGTATTTTGGGAAAACATGTTTTGATTTAGTTTGCTTGTTGTCCCTCCTTCAGGATCTATTTTTTCCAAGTGTTAGAAAAATAAAATGCTGGGTTTCAAAGGGTCCTACAACTGTACCAAACACAATCCAGATACCAGAGAGAAGAAAACATCCATGGTATGAGGCAGTCGGCTTTGGTTCAGCCAGCCACAACCGCTTCAGCAGCCTCCCCCTTAGCCCACTTTGTGCTCTGCAGCAGATGAATAAAACGCCCGTGGCAAATGGTTTGCTGATAAGGTAATAGCACTTTTTCCTTCCAAAATAGGCTTGACAATACAGAAAACCACTCTGATCACTGTACTCTGGTTGTTCCAGGCATTAAAAAACAAGAAGCTGGAAACTTTAAGCAGAAAGTGGCACAGCAGAGTAGTGCTCACCCCAATCGTAAAGCAATCGTAATGGTGAAGCGAACGCTACAGACCATTACCCTGGGAGATGCCTGGCACAATTCTGAGGGCCCTGCCCTAGTGACTAACTAGAAGCAAGTGGGAGTTAATAGCTTTGACTACCCTTAGACACAACCATGAGCATCACGCAACAAGCAGAGTGCTTGGGAGGGAAGGAGACCAAACCGCATCCATGTGCTGGGCTGCTCAGCAACTAATTGTGTGCTCTTCACCTAAAAATGGTAGGATTGTTTAACTTCATCCCAAACTTCTGAAAACCTGGAGTCCCAATACCATGCACCCCCAACCATTTTACAGAGGTAGATGAAGAGCTAAGTTCTCTGTGTAGAACTTTCCATGCCTGGTCCTGCATCTCTCCACCTCCAGCTGCAAGCTCAGCAACACCGAGGCTTCAAGCACGGCGAAGCGCTGTGCTGCAGCTGTGCCCAGCAACACAGGAAAGCACTTCCACTAACTTTTTCTGTCAGTCTCAGCACTTACGCTGCTGTTGCTCCTCTCCCCAGGAGAGCAGATCTCCCACTCATCCTACAAGAGCCACCTGCCTTCCCCTCAGCAAGCTGCACATCTTCTGGCAAACACTTTCCTTATAGATGAGATTTGGTTCCCCCAGCCCTCGCTTACCCGGGTTGGTTTGCATTGTTAGTTTAATGAGCTCCGTTTCAGGAGGATCTTCCCTCCAGATGGATCCAAAGCATTTGGCAAACTGTTACTTAATTAAGCAAACCAAACTCAGCAAGGAAAGTGTTCCTTAACACTGCACAACAAATCCCTCTTGGATGTCGGGAAGCAGATGTTTTGCCACCAGCCCTGCACAAGTAATGAGGGCTATTGGTAATGAAACTCAGACTGGGGAGGAAACACCTGAGTGTATCACAGGTACCAAGTCAGATAATTTACAATTTCAGCTGAACATGAAGAACCATAAAAGGGAGGCCAGTTCTTTTCCTCCAGTGCTCTCAGGGTTGCTCCAAGCCCTCAGTGAGTTCCTGGAGATGAATGTCCAGGTTCTTGCCTCCGTGTTTTGAGACAGCACACTCAATGGGGAATAAGTTAAATTACTAAAATGTTTTTCTTGGGTTTTAATTTTTCATGTTCCTTATGGTCTGTCTTTTCCCCAGAGGTTAAAGCCTTGTTCTTAAAGGTCCCTAGACTTTGAGGTGGGGATAAGGGTCAAAACCCATGAATCCTCCATAAGATTTTTAATACTGCAGTGCTAGAAGAAGAAAAGTATCAGCAGAAGAAAAAAATCTCCGCAGATATAAAATACTGCCACTCCACTGGACTTGGTCATGGCATGCGAGTTATACAAGTGCAGGATGTGTCCTCAGATTCTCTTCTGACTAATTCTTTGATATTGCTAGTGATGACTAAGGCCCTTGCTTATCAAACACTATGCTCTTACCTAATGCAATTGCACAGACAAAGCCTGCCTGGATGCATGCCTGCATTGAGGAAAGCCATGGAATCCCCCAGATGGAAGAACTGGAGAACAGCATAGGCCAAAATGTCCACACACCTCTTGCATGGCCATGTCTCCCACTGCTTCCCTTGGGACTGCCACACAGGCAATGCTGACCAGGAAGACTGGATCAAGGACATCCTACAACATCAAGTTCCAGCAAGAGTATCATAGGGCAGAGTATAGAGAAAACCCTCACCCAAACTGTTTCTGCCCAAAAAAAACTAGTGTAGAGGGAGATCAGGAAGAATGATGTTATTAGCTGGCCACCAGAGACCAGCTATGGAGATAACTGAGGACTTTTTACCTGTGCCATGAGGTCAGGGACAAGTGGAGGTTGCTGCAACTTCCCTGTCTTAGAGGAGTCACAACACTGACAGTGCCAAACTGAAACAAGGCTCCTTTCATGCCAGGATGGGACTTTACCAACCATGCTTGTATCTGATTGTGTTCCACTTCACGTTTTCCAAGCACACTAAAAAGCTGTGACTAAATAGGTAACTTCAGTGTGGAAATTTCCATTTTAAACTAGCATCCCTCCAAAAGAGAAAAAAAAATTTGGAAAACAGACAGCTGCCCAAAGGCTATCTTATTTGCATAATGAATGCTCCCCATCAAACAGAAAAATTAAAGCCCTTTGAGTTCAGATTTAACATTAGCTACATTCTTGAAAACTGCCCCAGGGTGCAGAAATATGCATAAGTGTTTCTACTCTGGTGCCAGAAGTGATTGTACCTTCAGGAAATGCTTTTTAAACCAGTTTCTGACTCTCACTCAAACTACTTAAATACCTTCTTGCAGTTCCCATGCTGGGTTTTGTTTCAGATTGCATCCCAAACACCTCTCAAACTACACCCTTTGAAAAGCACAGAAGTCATGCAGGGATAAGGGATGCTCATTTCCAATAGGATCTGCCACAAACCATAGGCCCCTTTGTATCTGATGGCTTTCTAAGGTCCTCTCGTTCGAGTAATAAGGGCATTGATATTGCAAAGCTTTATGATGCTAGGGAGGCTTGAAGAATGGTTAGAAGTCTTGGTTTGGAAGTTTTCTTAAGTTTCTCATTTTCGTACTGTTAAGGTTTGTATAAATGCAAGGTAAGAAAAATGTTCTTCACATTTCATTATTGAGAATGCAGCCACTGCTGAGAAGTTACAATAAGACTTTCTCTCTCTTCAGGCAACAGCCCACTAGACAAATTTCAGACCATTATTTCTACAGAGTTCCCATTTATATGGAATATTTTCAAACAGTCTCATAAGCAGCAAATTCTGGAATAAGACATTACAATATATGAGAAAAAAAAAAAATTACTCCTGTCTTATTTCCCTGAGGTATTGAATTTGGTTTTAAAGCAAAAAACCCAACCATGAACACAGAAAAAGACATAGTACTGTTTTTTACAAAGATTAAAGAGAATTAAACAGAATTTAGAAATTTAGAAAATTCTGGCTAAATAGAAGTCAAACAACTATTTTTTTCTATGTATGAATTTCTAAATTCAAAGTATATTGATCATGGAGAAGGGTATGTTTTCCTGGAACTCAATGATCTTTAAGGACACTTCCAACTCTACCTATTCTATGAAGCTTGTTGATGAAAAGCACATGGTCCTCTTCTTACTTTGCATCTTTCTCTGAAATAGCACAGAGAAGTCCCAGGACACAGCAATCCCTTCCACCTTTTGCTTGTCAGCTGCAAGAAAATCTAACCAGAAAGAGGACTTTGGTTAGGAACAAAACACCAGCTGAATTAGGAAACCTCTTTTCCTCAGTAAAAAGAAGGGGTTGCTTTTTACAAGCTACTATTATGGATCAAATATTGTTCCACTTGCTGGTGCTTCACCATTGTCTCATCAGTAAAATATACACAATAATTTAACAGTAAGGGTAACATGGGCTAAGAACAATCAGCGAAGGGAATTGGTGGGCTCTCCATCACTTGGTGTCTTCTGATTAAGATCTAGATCTGCTTTGATGAAGACATGATCCACCAGAATCCAAACGGTGTAAGCAGAAGAAATTCTGTGGCTGATATTCTAGAGATCTTAAAAGTCCATTCTGAACTTCAAATCTCACTTGACACCTGTTGTGTTAGCTTGCAAATTAAGGTCATACTTGAGCTCAAGCCCTAGACCTTCGATTCACATGATGGCTCTAATCTGAAACATGCCAAGTGTCTTACTCAAAGTTCACACAAACAGATGAAAGAAATTGGCTTGAACTGAACTCGCCCCCTAACTGGCGTACATGAACAGCACAGAGGATTCAGGTATGACCCTGAAGACCATAGTTTAAGAAACCCAACAGGTAGGAAAACATTTGCAAAAATTCTCAGTGCCTGCATTTTATGATCAGCTCTGCTAAATAAACCAATCTGCTCGAAATAGACTGCATTGCTAATTGCTATTCCTTATCCCCCATATTAACCATTTCTATCACTTGACTGAGGAGCAGATTCACTGTCCTGTGGTCTGGTTGGCCACTCACACCCCATGAGAAACAACTGAGAAATGGCACGGTTTAAGAGCTAGCCACTATTTCAGGTTTATTTCTAGAAGACTACTATATAGTTGCAGGCAGTGAATAGACAGAAAACAATTACAGCCTGAGCATGAAGAATTTCTGTATAGACAAAATGATTGTACTTACAGAGTGTATTATTACTGACACCTAATTTAGTCTGTCAGAGTAGCACTATGCGGGACTAATTAAAGCAAAAGCAGAACAAATGCTTGCACTCAAGAAAAACACCAGGGAAAACATGGACAGATTTTACCAATCTGCACATATCTCATGCCTGTCAGTGTGAAGGGTTTCTGAGGTGCTACATTTTACCTGCTTTAAAGCAGCGTCTGCTTCACTAAGATAGCTCTCAATTTCAAAAGAGCAGGCTACTGGCACTCACTAATTGCTCAGACTTGCTTCCTTGACCAAGATGAAGATAAGAAGGAAAAAAAAAGAAAAAAGAAAGAAACCAACAGGCAGGATGAGGAGGAGGGGAGAGAGAGACCGTGTGGTATTGCAGCACAACTGTTGGACCAACTCACTATCAGTTGCTTTCATGAAGCAAAACCCAAAAGCTACCAGGGTACTTTGCAGGGCATTACATTCATTCAGTGTAGGGCTGGGGCAAAGGGAGAAAGGATGCTCTCTGCATTTGCCAGTATGAATGTCCTTTGTAGACATTCTTCACAGTGTCTCTCTTGCCCTTGTCCATACACCCCTGCACCACCCAGCCTCCATCTCTCAGTGATGGTGGAGACAGCAGCCGGGACAGAGCACATCTGCCAGGCTTCCTCTTGTTGACCACTGGGAAAAATCTCAGTAGCCCCTTCACAGGGGCAGTCTTGTATACAAGGAAGAGGGTACAACAATTTAAGTACAAAATTACTAAAGAAGCAAAAATTAGTATTTTTCATGCACTTCCAAGCTCTGCCTGAAGTTTTAAGTCTGCCTGTTAAGTTTTATCCCATGCATTCACATGTTCTGGCAGGACAAGGACGTGGGTCTGGACTGCATTAGTCAGGCCATGTTGAAGGGCACATAACGCAGAAAAGTACTCCTGCTGCACATCAAGCAGGGAGATTTCTGGGCTGCTGAGGCTCTTATATGCAACCATTGGGTATTGCAACCAATGAGGATCTTTCTCACCAGAGGCCATTATTTTGAGGATGTCCTAAAAAAGCTTGTTTTAAAATTCACTGAAGCTACAGAATTTCAAGAGCACTAGTTACAGAGAGTTCATCTAGTGGCTGGGCTTCTGTCCACAAATGCATTTCTGATCATTGTCATGTTTGTCTTCAATGTTTCTGGCTTGGCCCAGGTACTCCTGAATAGCTCTTTAGTGTTCACAGTACATATGCAGAATAAGAATTTGCATGCTCAGTGCCTAAAATTACCTCACTCTGCTATCAGCAGATGGAATGTGGAACCTAAAGGCCTCAAAGAAGACAGCGTGTTTCTGCTTTATGCTTCTGAGGTTCAGCCAGGCAGCAAGCCCGGGAGATGGGATACAAAGCTGTGCATCCCAAAATCCACCACTCTGCCATGTCAATCAGCTATGTGACATTCAGTGGCAGCTCCCAGCATGGGCTTTGGCCACAGAACAGTGCAGCAGTGATGATAACTCCAGATCAGAAGAGCAGCTGGACTAAGGTCCAGCAGGCATGGCTCCATCCTCTCCTGTAGGCAGACCACTTGAACAGCAGAAAATAGGCCATGTGTGAAGTTTAGGTTAGGGCTGTGACAAAGAGGCTTAATGTTTGCACAGGAAAGCCTTCAGAACTGACAGCTAGGAGCTTA
Source organism: Pedionomus torquatus (assembly GCA_013398155.1). Lineage (NCBI taxonomy): Eukaryota > Metazoa > Chordata > Aves > Charadriiformes > Pedionomidae > Pedionomus > Pedionomus torquatus. Next base: position 57,774 of record VZRU01014469.1, read on the forward strand.
AAGATGGTCAGCCCAACACTTACTTCCTTTCTCAGCTCAGCTGCTGAATATTTTTCAAAGTCCACCCCTTTTAAATGACTCCTGCAGGCCCACATGTGTCCTTCAGCAAGGCAAAGCTGGTCTCCTCTATTATTTCATTTATATAGTTCAGAATAATGTTATTCCTGGGCAGTTACTGGATCAGATTCCTCCCGTTATTTCATGATAGAGATGCTCCTAGAAGCCTCTTTGGCCAGCTCAATCCATTGCTTAGATCCCATCAGCATTGCAGGGGTTGCTCTAATAAGATTATCTTCCTCAGTCAGAAAGGCAACTCGGGGAAACCAGCCAGCTCTCAGAGTAGTCAGAGGTCTTGGAAAGGTGCTGCAGCCACTCAGCTGTATCAGCCCCATCCTTTCCAAAGAGAAGGAAAAACTTTCTTTTAAAGCTGGGGAAAACAGAACAGACTGAGATGAACATCCTTACATGCAGTTTTGCCACCGGTCCTGCTGTCTTAGGGACTTTCAGTCCCCTGGGCCTTTCATTTCGGACATGACATGCTGTCGGTCTGAACACATGGCAAATGCCCTGAGCCGCTGGGGAGGTCCCAGGAGTTGGCACTGGAGGTGTGTATACAACATACACAACATGCCTTTGCTTTCTAAAATGCCAGCCCAGACTGAAGAGGCAGTGGCTGTTTTCAGAACAGTCCAGTCCTTATTCATCTTGAGATGGTTTTCAGAGACACAGGAGCTGAGCTGCCTTAGAAGAATAGTCAGGGGCTGGCATGCAATTATACTGTATTACCCAGAGTCGGATAAATCACTTTTGGGGAAAGAGATTCATAACAATTCTAGACATGCCTAATAGTTCCACTGTGAGTCTCTGGACAAAGCCTGGGACTGGAAGCAAAATCAAATCATTCCATAAAATCATTTGTACTACTACAGTGCTTGAGAGCCCCAGCTGTAATGAGACCTTACCTTCCAGCGGGTGCTGTGCAGAGCCCGCCAGAGGCAGTCCCTGCCTGAAGGTTTTGCCATTTCAACAGAAAGAAGGAGATCAGGGGCACATTTGCTCCCCGAAGGAGGTCTGGGGCCAGCCGAGGTCAGTGTCCATGACAGCAGAGGTTTTGCAACACTGAGTAAACCAGATAGTTTGCTGGGCCTTACTTTTATTTTTGTTGTTATTAAATACATTACCAGGGTATCCTCAGGCAGGGTAAACCAAGATGATTTCCTTAAGATACTCTCCAAGAGGCATACTACACCCCTCAGCAAACTCACTGAATTAACTGGAGTATGCAGATTATCCTTTCTTGTGTTTTTTAAGGCTCATGAATGCTATTGTAATTGTTTTCATAACACAGATCAATAAGTGCAGTTAAAATAGGCTCTGCCTGCCTCAGGGGAGAGGCATTAAGAGTAGCTGGGTAACAGCTTTTTCAAGAGATCCTTCTGCCCACCAGACAAAGGGGTCTCACTTTAAACTCTCACCTTCTCAAGAAAAGATCTTATTTGCAACTCAGTCTTTGAACTGTTTTTGAAACAGAAGATGGCAAGATCTTTCATTTGGAAGTAAAGAATCAAGTTAACTGACCAAGGGTTTTTTTAAAAACAAAACAGTTCTATATCTTAAAGCATTTTAAATTAATCTACATTTAAAAGGACCTCCTCCATCTCTATCAGTGTTGGCAGGTTTCACATGTCACTTGGATGCAGAGATCTGCTAGATACTCCACAAATTATCACGCAGGTAAAGTTTATGTTCACTTCACTGGTAAACAACGTGAAACACAATGATACCAAAGGACAACAAAATAAATGAGAAAAATCCTCACTTCTTGCTGCGATGAAGGAACGTTTGAAATGATGAAAACTTTCAATACTTGTTCTGAGATGAATTATGCCTTGCTATTTATGCAGCAAACCAACATATTTCAGAAGACATAAATAAAAATATCAAGGTGAAACAGCTTATTAGCTTAGTTATTAAGAGCTCTTTACACTTAAGAACCTAAAGCATACACAAAGCAATTTGTAATCAGCACTTTTTAAGCTCTGAATAATCCATTCCCTAAGCAAGTCTTCCTGCCTCCTGGAAAACATCTTTCACGTCTTCAAAACTTCACTGAGGAAAGCCAAATTTAGCTATGATTTATCATTAGCTATGATAAATTTCTTAGCTATGATTTTCTCTCCCCCCCTTATTCCAACCTATCTCCCATTCTCAACTGAGTTAATTAATTTGTAATTGGAGCTACAGACCCTCCTGCCAGGGCAGGGCTCAGCCCTGGGACAACATCTCACTCAGGAGGGATCCAGCTGGGTAAGGGACCACCACATCCAGCAGGGATGTAACCCTCAGCAGAACTGTCAGGAGGAGCCTGAGACACTTGTTCCCCATTTCTTGGTTACACTGTCTTTTCAACCAGACTTCTCTCCCCTCCACAGGCATTTTCTCTCCCACCCAGACTGCATTCCCCCATTGCTCTGTTTCTCCTTGATACACAAACTCCCATCTCCTTCAGCTCTGCCACTCACTGCAGTACTTGAGTACCTTCTCTCCCTTCACCGATCTGTTTTTTTCTGTCATCCTTCTTTTCTCTTTTACCCTTTTCTTTGTTGGCTTTCTCTCTTTTCAACATAATCTACCTTGAAAAAATATTTCTGCTGCTAACAAGCATTTGTGAGATGTGCTGTGCTTATTCAAGTCTTGCACACACAACACCCAGTTTAGATTAATATATTCTCTTCATCATGTTGCTGAACGGCTGCAATACATCATCTTAAACCAAACTAGCAATATGCAGTGCACCTAAAGATATCTCATAGACAGTAAATGAACATACAGTTTCTTGCAATGACCATGCAAGTGAGACACCTTCTGGCAAGGGTAACATGGAACAGACTGGATAGCTTGCAAATAACATCTTTTTTTTTTTTTTTTTAAGTAATCCATGAAAACATTCCCAAGACAGAGATAAGGAGATATTCAGACATAAATACTGAAAATCTGTGGCATTTTTACAGACTTACCTTGCATCTGAGAATCATAGCATAGGCGTTTCATATTCTTTCCCCGTCTGTTTAAAATGATACTTTTCTCTCTCTGGACTGGAAGGCTTTAGGGATCATCTCGTAGCAGTTCCTTAAAATTCCTTCAAATTCAAAAAGGTGAAGAATATACAAGTGTCAGTAACACCCACCTGATAGCTTTCAGGATGGCTACACCACCATCTGGCACCACAAGTTGCTTCACATTCTCTTGGTCTTGGTGTTGTTACCATTAATCTCAAATAAATAATGTTAGACTGAGAACATATGGTTAATCTAAGAATTTAACACAGACAGTCAATTCAATTACAGCCAGTAAGAGAAGGGGTGGCTTTGCAAGAAGACAATGAGAGAAGGAATCAGTAAATGGATAAAATATTAACTATATCTGCCATGGGCCAGGCTAAGGTCGTGTCTTCTACCCAAAAGCATAATGCTCTGGGCAGCACCTTGTTTGTCTTGGCACAATGTAACACCAAAAAGCCATGCTGTAAGACATAGATATTTTTATTGTTTTTCAAATCTGTATACTTTCCAGTCTTTAATGAACACACACTCAGGGAATGGTGTAGAAAGAAACCCAGGAGCTTTGTTCTGAAATAACATATTATTCCCCGAATCTGCAGTGATTTAAAATATTTTCATGAACTAACATAATTAAATGTTGTAGGGAAGGTCTTTAAAAAGAATAAAATAATTCCAATTCCAGTAAGGTGTTAATACAACAGATCAGGTTAAAAGTGGAATTGATGTAAAGCAAAGGGACTGCTAAAACAGGTCCTCATGTTTTTGTTGCCAGTGCTGATATCAAATAGGATCGTGCTGGCAGCACCGTAGAGAAAAAGAAATGGTTATCAAAAATCCAATCCTAAGCAGACAAAATACAGGATACATTATTCAAATCAAAGCTGACACATACATAGCATCATCATGGGAATGATTTTATTTCATTTGACAACATCTTGAATTAGTAGGAAAATTGGATAGGAAATTCCAAAACACACATCAGCTTCCTAACCTCTCATAACCTCCTCCTAACCTCATGAACACATTAGACATATACAAGAAGAGTCTATTCAACAGATTATAAATGGGAAAAGAACAAATTCTGACATACAGTTCTGTTTGCCATTTATGGAGGTGATTGAAAACAAGACCTCCCTTGCACAGTATTTGGATGATTGAGTCGTACGGTCCTTGTTTGTATTCTCAGGGTCTTGGAGACCATTGGATCTGACTGCAGGAAATAATTTTCTCTCTGTTCAGAGTCACTGTAATTTAGTGCAGATGGAGGGAAGCACAACATTTACCTTTTTCTGCAGCATGGGACATATTTTGATAAGCATTTTCTACCATTTTTTCCCTAGCAGTTTTAAAGCATTCTTAGATTTGATGGCATCTTTTTTCATTGCTAGTGGTATCTCGTGGAGATTAATGCCTGCTTAATAGAAGTCTTTACATAAAACCATCAGCAAGCAAATTAAAATGATCTAATTGTCCTTTCTGCCTTTGCACTTTTGAAAACCATTAAAGAGACAAGCACACCTGTGCCATTGTAAGGAAAAAAGTCCTATAATATGCTGCCTGCAGCTTCTGGGAACCTGCCCAGTGATGTATGACTGCCAGGGGAAGATGGTATTGTCTCTCTGGGGACTCTGCTGGAGCGGAGCTCCCTGGTACTTCATCAACCTCCACCGCACAAAGCCCTTGTGCCTAAGGTGGCTTCCCTTAAAGGGAGATTGCAGTTCAGGGGGTTATTTGCAGCCTTAAACTTGGGCAGAAACTTAGGTGTTTTGCAGGAGCAGGAGCAAAGCATAGAGCACTACAGAAAGGAGGAAATAAAAGCCCTGTTTTATAAAAGCAAAAGGTGGCTGGTAAAGCCTTGTCTTCTTTCTTCTTTTCCACTAACCATTTTTTCCTTTTGTAGCAATGATTGCCCGGGTCACAATAAAAAACGTGGGGTGGAACAGTCCATTTTGCCTTTATTATTGCCTGAAGGAAGGATGCCTGAACTTTTAGTTTTCAGAGACAGTTCAACCAAAGGGTCTTTTTGTCACTTTACTTTTGGAGTGGGGGGGGGATTTGGGAGGGAGAAGATGTCTATTTTCCACAGAAAAAAAAAAAAAAATACTGGGATTTTTGTAAGAAAAACATTTTTTTATATATTTATTTTGACTGAAACAATAAGATCTTGGGACTTGGGTTTCTGCAAGAAGCCATAATATGGTCTAGAAAATCAACCAATTAATAAAAGGTAACACCACGGGAACGGCTCCAGTGCAAATACCTCTTGCTGGTGTATGGTTCTTCAGCAGATCTGCAGAATATATCCCCTCCTCTCACAGAGAAAAGATTATTTCGTTCCTCCCATTCTTGCCTTCTAGAAACACCCACAAGCTGAAAACTTATAATGGGGAAAAAACCCAAAACCCTAAGCCACTCATATTTTACCTTCCTTGGTCTTGTGAAAGGAAAAGACTGCTCTTCTGTCTGGTCTGCAGCCCAGCAGACAACACAAGAGGGCTCTGTGGCTGCACACAGGCTTCCCCACCACTTCACTCAGCGATGGATTTTTCCTCACCTGGTCTTTCAGAACCAGCCATCGCTGATGACCCCTGGCTAGTGGCACCTCCTCTACCTGGGCCCAGCATGGTAACAAAATGTTCCTTTCCCTGCTGTCTCTAGCAGTCCCCACCTCTTTACTCAGTGTGGCTGGAGGACTGAGATACCCCTCCTCAACGTTTGCTGGGAAAATGAGCTGGTATGGGACATCAGTGCAGACAGCAAACCTGGCCTGGGAGATGATGTGCTTTAAAGACATACCATGTTGGAAGTGCTTGACCTCTCCTTTGAGTCATGTTTACCCCTTTCTAAAGAACCTCAGAGTAAGAAAAGCTTTTGTTTTAATTTTAGCTCTTTCTTTGCTGAGAAACTTTGGGTGTAGGCAGAGCTGGTGCCTGCAGTGCATGACCAGGATGAGTTCCCTCTCAGGCCTGATGCCCATACCCATCACTGTCCCTCATCTTGGGATTTCTCACAGGTGCTGCAGTCAGTGCTGTCACTGCGGGAGCCATAGCCTGAATGATAAGGTGGTTCTTCATCTTCGCCCTTTTGACATCACAGCTCCGCTAGTTTTTCTGAGGGTAGTGAGGCACTGGAACAGGTTGCCTGGAGAAGTTGTGGATGCCCCATCCCTGGAGGTGTTTAAAGCCAGGCTGGATGGGGCTTAGAGCAACCTGGTCTGGTGGGAGGTGTCCCTGCCCATGGCAGGGGAGTTAGAATGAGATGGTCTTTAAGGTCCCTTCCAACTCTAACCATTCTATGATTCTGGGATTCTCAGGGAACCCTTTCAGAAAATTTCCTTGCCTGTCTCTCTGGGACTTGTTCCAGTAAGAACAACCTTCCCTTTTCACTGATAAGCTCTGACATTTGCTGAGGGCTCTGCTCAGCCCCGGGAAAATCAGGTAGCCACTGGCCCCATCACAGCTTTGGCATTGATGGGTTGCTCTCTGCTTCTGCAAAAGTGTCACAGACACCCATAATGTTGTGATCAGTCTCCTCAGAAAAAAACCCTGCTGCACAGCCATGGCTCTTGCCTTGCTAACTGGCCTTGCCTTTGTCAACAACAGTGTGATTTTCCGAACTCATATATGAGAGTTTTTTCCACACTTTCTCCTTTGCTCTTTGAAACTGACTCCAAAGAAAATCCCAACCTACTGGGAAAAAGAAAAAAAGTCACATAGAAGCCAAAAGTCCCTGAGGTATCTCCTTGGAGTATGGAGAGCGCTATTACAAGAAATGTCACAGTTTGTCAAACATTCCTGGCCTGCCCCACGTGAGCATTTCAACTGCCCCATGTCAACATACTGAGTACATGCAACAGCACCACATGCAATTCAGAGCACACACGTGCATCTATCCATGCGTGCAAGAGCAGTGGGAGCCTGCAGTGAAGAGCATTAACCTCCTCAAAGGGCAGATAGCTTATAACCGCATTTCAGTGCAGGGCAATAATCTTTACCCAGAGCTCCCCTGAGTGCATGGCTCAAAAGTCTTGCATCTCCATCTGGCCTCATCTGACACAACCCAAAGGAAAACCTAAACACTTCTGCAACAGATTCTCCAAAGACAACAGTCATTCAGTAAAAATGTTTGATCGCTATCGCCCTCCTCCCCTGGACAAATGGCAATGCAGCACATACAAACATCTCCCGCTGGATTTTCACAGCCTGGTTCTTGCTTGGCATAGTTGGGGTAGGGGCAGGGGATCAGAGCAGGCCTGATCCCTGTCTGTCCACTGCCCCATCCTACCCACACACAAGCTGTTCTCCTGGTTTGCTGCTATGAACATGCATGAATCTCTGCACTGTGTGTTTGGCAGGAGGAGCCGACTCCACTGTTAGGACTTGTGCATTTTCTTTGCAGTCCATAACATCCACTAACAGTGTCCAGCAGGTCCCAAAGGCTTGGGTCAAGGGGTATATTTGCTCCCTGTCAGCAGGGTGACAAGAGCAGAGACAGGCATAGCCAGGGAAAGCAAAGGTCTAGCCCATCTGCAGACACACATTCCCTGTCAGCCAAGTCTCCAGGTGGCAGGTCAAAGAATCAGGCTGCTCTGATGCTATTTATAAGGAGCATAGATGACTTACACAATAAATGGAAAGTAAGGCTCAGGCTGAGATCCCACATAAGAGAGGCAGGGGGAGGGTCTGCGATTTCTAGACATATCTCTCAACACATGATAATGAGAAAAACATAGAAGCCACCTCAGGGTTCCCAGGAGCAGAGGGAGTATTGAAGCATCTCTCCTCACAGCTGGAAACAGCCTGTTGTGGAGGCAGTGAGGAGACATGGGACTGTGATGGGACACTGGGAAGAACAAGACAGGGGCATCTCCTGTGGTGATCCTGGCACCAAAAAGCCAAACCTGTTGCCATTGCCTAAACTCCATCCTAGTCAAGATCACAAGTGTTTCTAAACTACAGGAACACAAATGGCATCCATAAATCTGAGTGAAGGAGCCTGGGGAAGGGTGGAGATTTGTACAAAGCCAGGGAGGCAAAGCAAAGGGAGACTGACCTCATGAACTGAGTCACTGCTCTGTGCCTGTGAGCTGCTCTGTGCCAGGTCCTTGCCACCCCTAGGTCCAGCAGGGCTCCTCAAACAAGGAGGGGTTTGGAGAGGAAAAGCCTGGAAGAAGCAACAGTTCCTTGAACTGATTAGAGAAGAGCAATGAGGTTCATTTACCAGAGTTACAGCACATGGGAAATGCTCATCGTCAACCACCTCAGAGTCCCCCACAACCTGCCCTCCACACAGGCACAGCCTCCTCCTCTTGCTCACACTGCTCCATGTCCACGACCGAGCTCTGCCTGCAAGAGACAATTCCATTTCAATGCAACAGATTTAGACTCTAATTGAGTTTTCCCATTTAAAACAAGGCAGGAACAGCTCTGCCAGCCTGCAGTCACGAGAACTATTTTTGAAGAGAATTGTCAAACTAGCCAGGAAGTCAAATATGACATTTTTAAACCATTTTTAATTGCTTGTGTGTGCACATGTGTGTACATTTCCTCTGCAAGCAAGAAACAACTATTCCCTGTGTACTAGAGAAGCTCAGGTTGCTTTATGTGGTTGCCGAGATGGCTTCTTTGTGGCAGTTGAAAGAGAAAGGAAAATATCTTCAGTTTATGTGTGTATTTCTGCTTTACGTGACTTGCTGCAATGGAAAAAAACCTACTGCTTCTTCTCTTCTTTTAGCCCCATCTCATCTCACACACCATCTATCTTCATGCCACTCCATGGCTGCTCACGTGGTGGCTTTCACTCCTTTATGTTCCTTAATTCAAGTGCACAGTCCAGAGGATATTTGGAATATAGCTTATCCCCTCCTCTGCATAGCATGAGGAAAGACTGTTTTATGATGAAGATATCAGATTAGGACTCAGATCCAGCTTTCATATTCAATACTGATTCAATGTTCTGGTGTGACTCAGTTATTCACCCTCTATTAGGCAAACTGCAAGAAAACTGTGTCTTTCATCCTAATCTCTCTACAGGCAAAGTCCAACATGCTTTCTCTTCAGCAGGATTTAGTACAGTGAGCAGCCATTACACTTCCATCACAAATTACATTGTAAACCTGTATTTTCTATCATTTTCTTATATTCTCTTCTAAGCACTGTATGCTTTTACAGAGCTAAGCGAACTCCTCGGTAGATGCTTTGATCTCTATTTTAATGGGCCTTTGCAGTTAAATCAGTGTCAATACGTGCATACTGAGGTAGGTTCAATTTCATTGATTTTTTTAGTAAGGGAATAGTCGTGAGAGCAATTTGCTGGGTTTACCATCTTATAGATAGAATGACTGACATGTTTTGAAGGTTCAAATACTTTAATAAAGATGTTTTTTCCTAGGATAAAAACATTTGTAAAAAGCCATCATAATTTTGTGTTATAAACACATATTCTCAGCTAGACTGAAGTCTTGCTCTGAATTATTCTCAAAGTACTGTTCAGGATTTATCAGTTCCCAGTGGTCTTAGTGATACTTCACATTACATGACACGCTGTTTTCTTCAACATGTCTTGCTAAAACACTTTGTATACTCCAATCAAAGCATCACAGGATGGGTGAGGTCGGCAGGTACCTCCAGAGATCTCCCAGATCCCTACTCAGAGTAGAGTCAGCTGCAGCAGGTTGCTCAGGGCTGTGCCCGATTGGGGTTGAACAGCTCGAAGGATGGAGCCTCCACAGCCTCTGCAAGTATCCTGTACCAATGTTCAACCAGCCTCACAGCAAAAGTGATTTTTCTTATGTTTAAATGGAATTTTCTGTATTTCAGTATGTGCCCTTTACTCCTCGTCCTGCCAATGGACATAACTGCAAAGAGTCTAGCTCTATCTTCTTTACTCCTCCCACCAGGTGTTTATACACATGGATAAGTTCCTCCTGAGCCTCGTCACCTCCAAGTTGAACAGCACCAGCTCTCTCAACCACTCCTCATGTGACAAATGCTCCAATCTCCAAATCATCTTCATGGCCCTTTGCTGGTCTTGCTCCAGTATTTCCATTTCTCTCTTACACTAGGGAGTCCAGAATTGAACCCAGCACCTCAGATGTGTCTCAACAATGATGAATAAAGAGGGAGGATCACCTTCCTTGCCATGCTGGCAACACTCTATCTAATACAGCTCAGGGAACCATTGCCCTTACTTGTCTCAAAAGCACATTGCTGACTTATGTTAAACTTGCTGTCAACCAGGGCCTTTCCTTCAGAGTTGATTTCCAGCCACTCATCCCCCAACCCTGCTGGTCCATGTGGTTATTCCTCTCAAGGGGCAGGACAATGCCTTTTCATTTGTTGAACTTTATGAGATACCTTTTGACCCATTTCTCCATCCATTTCTTCAGTCCCTCTGAACAGCAGCACACTCATCTGATCCACTTCTCCTAGTTTTGTATCATCTGCAAACTTGCTGAGGGTAACTTTATCCATCACCTAGATAATTACCTAGCTAAGTACTGATAGTATTAAACAGTGTAGGACCCAGTATCAACCCCTAGAGTACACTACTTGCACTGCCCTCCAGTTGAACTTCATGCTGCCGGTCTCACACCTCTAGGTCCAGCCATTCAGCCAATTTCACCCCATGTCATTTCCATTTATTGGCCACATACTTCATCAGCTTGTGGCTGAGGACCTAATGCAAGACAGTGTTGAAAGTCAATTCCTAAAGTGTGAACAAATGACATCCAATGCTGTTCTTTCATTCACTAAGCCTGTCTTCTTATTATAGATACTATCTTCCCTCTGTGCAGTCAGGAAGAAGGTCTTAAATCCAAGGTTATGGCACTGAAAGGCCAGCTTTAGATTCCCACTCCTTGGAATTGTTATTCCTGGGATGAGTCAAACCTGGCATGCAGGAGGTAGATGTGATTTCTTCATTTCTGTTTTACGTTAGACTAGACTTCAGATATTCAAATGCATTGCAATCTTCTGGTTTTAAAATTGTACTGTGACCTTTAGAAGAGAAAAGGATCCTGAGGCTAAAATATCCGTTGTGCTATTCCAAAGACAGCTCATTTGCCTGTACAGAGCCTTGTGTACTGCTAACAAGGAGCCTGGTTTTTATGCTGTTCTTAATGAAAACAGAAGCTCAGCCTTGGAGTCCTCTCTCCTTGAGGTAGCTGAGATGTGAGATTGCCCCATGTTTTATGCCAAATGCAGTTGATAACTTAGTTGAAAATTGGATTTTTTTAGAACAGAAAGCAAAGCAGACAAAAGTGAATGGAAATATTCTTTTTGGCATCCCTGGGCCTTGGAGCAGCTCTTTGAAGATGGGTCTTCATGAAGAGAGATGTAATGTTGAACTAGACCCTGAAACTACTTCCCTGGTCTAAACTCTTAAATCTTTTACAGTCACATTAAAGAGGAAGACTCTCCCTGCCACAGTTAGCCCTTCAAAGCTAGTTCTCTACAGAGATGGGAAAGAGCAGTGAATAGATAATATTGATACAGACTTATTCAGAGATCTAGGAAAAAAGTATGTAAGTTTCTGGATCTGGCCAACATTGCTCAGAGCTCAGACATACCTGTGTGTGCCACTTGGGCTGCAGGAAAAGTCCATACTCACAGATGCATGTACATGGTACGTACAAGAGGAGAGCCCATCTGAAGGCCATCAGCTTTGTTGGGGGCTGGAGCACACACTGCATGCAGGGAGGCTGGAAGCTCAGGGGATGTTCAGTCTTAGTGTGAGAAGCTTAAGGAGGAATTTGGTTGCTGTCTTCCACACCTGAAAAGAGGGTACGGAAAATGAGCCAGGCTCCTCTTGTAGAAGAGCAATGAAAGGATGAGAGGCACAATCACAAAGAGGTACAGAAAAAAATCTTCACTGTGAAAGACATTAATTACTGAAACTCAGGATCAGAGAGTCCTTGGACTCTCCACCCTCAGCTCAAAGCCCCGAGCATCCTGACCTGCCCTTGAAGTTGGCCCTGCTTTGTGCTGGAAGTTGGGCTGGACAGCCTTCAGAGGTCTCTTCCAGACTGAACCATCCCTTCAGTCAGTGACTGACAAGGGAGTTAGCATAACTCAAGCTACATTGGGCTAAGATGGGGTATCCAAACCCTTACTGAAGTTTAGAAATGCACAGGAACGTACTAAGCTCCATAGGAGCCCTTCCTGCCTCAGGAAAGATACTGAAAAGTTTGGCTAAATACTCTTTCAGCAGGCATTGAAGCTTCAGTAACTTTCTTAAATTAACTCCAGAGCTGCTACTAATATATGTGAACATTCAGATTCTATAAACATTTTCAAACAAGCAGAACATTGCAAAATTATATATCTACTCTTAGCTTAGTTTCTCTGATAGTAAAGCTGTGCTTCCTAAATATACAGGACTTTCTTCACATAAGTGCAGCCTGGACCCACTAGTATATTTTTCTCAAGAGATATTTTAACAGATGTGCATATTGAGTAAGGATATGCTTTGAGAGAAAATGTTAGTTTTTTGCAGTAGTTTTTGGCATCACATGAAGCATCAAATGCTAGACAAGCATTGATTTATTTCTGATAACTGAATACTAAAAGCATATATATCTGTAATATTGCAGATATCTGCTTGAAAAGCCTCTCTTAGATACAGAGCACTCTTCCTTTGCATCTGCTGCTGCTTTCTCAATAATTTATCTGTAATTAATTATTGAGATAGCATTTTTTGAAAATATAAGTAAAATCTTGACAACCCAAAACACAGAATCACTAATTCAGTGTTGAACTGCTCAAGCAGAGACTGAGTAGAAAGGAAGAAGACTTCTTATTAGCATACTAATAGATGAGATAATGGAAAAGGGAATATATTGCTCAGAAAGTACTTTTACAAATGTTATTTTCCAAGTGTTCTACAGGATGGAAGTCCCTATTTGGCACTTAAATATTATGGCACTAATTAAGTAATAATATTATTACTTAATAATATTATTACTTAAATAATAATGGCACTTAAAAATTGTCATTAAGGCCTTAATCCTTTAGTGTGCCACCTGTGAGTGGCTGCTGCCCAGATGTTGAGTGAGGCTGGGGAAGAGGTGGGCTTCATGAGAAGTGAGAGTTCTTCAGCTGAGCAGCACACTGTCCTACGGGCTTACAGAACCTCCCTGCACCAACCCCCAGAGACAACAGAAGAGATTTTCTACAAAGTACAACATGAGGAAATGAAACAAATGGAATGGGAAAAAAGCACTTGAAGTGCATTCCTTTCAGTGACAAAGTTAAATGATCAGATTCCAGCTGACACAAAAATCAAGTCAAGCAAATAATACAAACATCCAAAAAGGAGACACGTGCATACAGAGTTCATTCTAGAAGTCACTAGAACGCTTCACGCATGGAAGACCTGATGCCTGGTAATTACTTCTGTTCCCAAAAAGAAGGTATCTGTAACTAGGATATTCCGTGCTCAGATTTTGGTCACAGGGTTGAAAGAAAGTTGAGATCAATGGGAGGCTCAGTAAATAAATACCATATGTCACTGACCTACACATTTACAGATGCTCTACATCCTTGGTCAAGTGGGTAAAGCACAAAAAATCCCAGGAGTCCTTGATCCTTCCTCTAGTTTTATTGGTAATGTCTTCATTACCTGGGCACTGTAACCTAGATATAGAAGTACAAACAGTTGAAATTATTAGCATTATTCTACATGTGTTACTTTCCGATTGGTATCAATATAAGAAATGAAACTTGGAGTAAATAGAGCAAACTTCCTGAAAAGTGACAAAGAGAAGAAAGTTGGGAATCTGCTGAGGACCTGCAGGAGCAGAAGTTCATTGTTTTCTGGAAGATGTGGCAGCATTCAGAGGCATCTCTCTTTGTGATAGATCATTATCATTCCTGCTCCAATTCCCACCTATTTGTTGAAATATTTTTTTTAAGTTTGAATACCTCCCCCAAAAAGAGGTTAAATGTCTGAAAATTAGGTATTTTAGTATTCTGTAGTCTCTCTCTGGTCAATGGAGAGACATCCTTAGTATCTCTCCCCATGGAGGTCTGGAGGTCAGCTGGCAACACGATACTAAACACAATACTAAAGTAATCCATTTTCTTTTTGCCCACATCAGAGGTGACAGGTGACATCTGTAGAGGACGGATTTGGGGGCTGTAACAAATGAGGCCCCCAGGTATACAGCCCTGATGTCCCACAAAGCAACACTGCAACAAGACATCCATCAAAATTGAAAACTACTGCTGAAAAGGATTAAATTTGAGAAAGTAACAGGGAAAGCAGAAGAAAAAGGAAGGAAAAAAAAAAAAAAAAAAAAAAACAAAAGGAAGAGAATGGAGTAAGAGAAAAGGAGCTCAGCAGAACTTCTAAGTCTGAGTCACTTTTAATAAAACTTTTGTAAAGTTCAAAAACCCAACTGCATTTTATCTGTGAGCCTGAAAAGATGAAAGGAGCAAGAAGCAGAAGGTTGTAACTTTCATGTTTATACACAAATACTTGGAAAGAACCTGCCTTTGCCTAACACCTTCATTCAGTACTTAGAAGTGCAAACACAAATTAAGCAAAGGCTTTGAAGTCCTCAGCTATGCAGAAGCCTCAGCAGAACAAGGAGTTCTGAGCTGAGGCAGAGGAAGAAAGGTGCATACAGCGCTGGAGAAGGAGTATGAGTGCAAGGCAGCGTAGACAGAAAAGATGTGTATTTTAATCCCCTGAGTTTTGCTTCTACCGAGAATCACACTGAATCCATAGGGGGAATTTGGCTTGCAGTGCCAGGAAAGTCCATGTCCCGGCTTGGCACTATTGTCAGAAGCTTCCTTGTCAGCCAGTGTTGGCCTCATGGGCTCCCACCAAGCCCATTTGGTGAGAACATGCTCACCATGCAGCAGGAAGGGAGACATCAAGTGGAAGAGAGTCTGCTTATCATTCCCAGCACTGCTATGCACTGGAGGAAATGTGGCTGCAATCAAAATACAAAGCGGAATCAGTCTCTCAGCTGAAGGTCTCAGATGCCCTCCACATCAGCTCTTGCTGGGAAAGGCCTAGCAACCCTCCACATCTTCGTCAATGGGGGCCCATAGTGCCCCAAGGGAGTCCTCCAAGCAGCAAAGCTCAAAATATATGGCACCCATTGCATTCTTTCCAGCCTTAGCTGTCTCCATGGGCCACCTCCATCCTATCCTCATGTCAGCCCCTCTGGCCATATTGCTCTGTGCTCTTCCATTAGATGGCTCAACTCAGCACACACACTACAACACTGCTCCAGTCCTGCACTATCTAGACTTTACCAAGAAAGACTGCTACTGACCTTTCAATGACTATCAACACAACTAGGAAACCAGAGAGTGGAGAAATAGTTAATCTCTGATCAGTACAGACATGGTGTAAACATTCAGGTTGGTAGAAAACACCGAAGAGAAAATAAAATTCCAGTAGTGCTGTTGTGCATTCAAGAACCAAACCACTACATCTCAATTGAAAACTTAAAACAAAAACCTGAAGAAAGTGAGTTCTTGTACTTGTTTTTGGAGCCTGAGGATTCCTTGTTTTGTGTACAGAAGGGGAATATTGACTTTGGCAGCACAGTGTACACCCTGCAGGGCTCTGAGTCTCTTCCCACTGCCCCTAGTTCTCTTCTCCCATAAATTCCTCTTAGGAATGAAGGAACTTTATTTAAAAAAAAAAAAAAAAAAAGATTCACTTAATGAGTTTTTTCATGTCTGGCCAAGAGCAAAAAGTAAACATTTAACCTCTGACCTGAAAGCTAAATTACAGCATGGTAAGCGGTGAGGAGCCACTGCTTACTGGTTGCTTTAAGAGCAGTAACAATGTCACTATATTCACAACACAATTAAGCGCTCCTGCTGTGTTTAGCACCCAAGTGTTTTTTCTTGGTGGAATCAAATAGTTGAGGGCTTCTTCCCCTCAAGTTTACAGAATATCTCTGTAAATGCAAATCCTCAAATTCCTGCTGAGTACCCAGATGTTGTGGTTAAAATACATCATCACATATACGTATGATATAGTTTGCATATTTTCTTATATATAAATGTACATACATAGTCTATAGTCATATAACAATAAATCATTATGTCTATGTGTATACAAATATAAGCATGCAATGGAAGAAAACTTGGACCCCACCTTAGAGATACTAACAAACCACCTGGATGTGATCCTGGGCAACTGGTTCTACATGGCCCTGCTTGAGCAGTGAGGGTGAGCAAGAAGAGCTCCAGAGGTCCCTTCCCACTTGAACCATTCTATGATTCTGGTTTTCTACCCAAAAGTAATTATTTGCGTTGAAGTTGGCTGTCTTCTAATAGTGTCCATCTCTAGAGTATATGAACAGTTTAGCACCATGTTTATCTAGTTCCTAAGGTTCCAGAAGAAGTTTTTCTTTGTATTACTTTTTAAGACCTGCTGTGAAAAGCTCATTGTTTTGCTGTTAGTAGTTCAGTAAGCTTAAGACAGGAACACTGGGCCCAATGACAAAAGTTAAATACCCCTACAATCTACAGCTTCATGGAAGATCTTAATCTCTAAAGTAAAGTACCTCTACTGCTTTCCACAAACAATTGACAGATTCTGCAAACATAAATTTTACTAAAAGTGGCTTTTTTTTTCCACTGTGAGCTTTTGGTCCTTACAGCTGTCTCTAGGTCAAAATTAAATGGAAGAGAAAACTTTCTAAGCTTGGCATGAGAAATGTTGTGTCCCAAGTTACTGAGAAATATTAATGAGTGTACTAATGGATAGAATAAGGAGCTTTAATGACTTACATCCAGCTGGCTGGAGCCTTACAATCTATGAAGGACTGAAGGAAAGCTCCCAGAGGGTCTCATGATGTGCTGATTCTCAAATAAATCCTTGGATGTTTCCTGGGAGTGCTCAAAGACTTAGTAGTTTCAGGCATCAACTCAAAAAAATCATCTTATTCACTATCTGCAATTCCCAGACATTCAAGAGTTTCCAGTACCCAGCAACTCAAACAAGGGGAACTCCCAATTCCTAACAATTTTGCAATATGCAAAAAGCATAGATTTTAAATCCTTTGTTTAGATCATATTTTTAACTGCTTTCCGTAGTGTGTGTGACCACTTTCTGAACTGGATTATATAGTCCTAAATCCAGTATATTACACCACATAACCCAGTGAAATCTGGGCTCTCATTATTCCAACTAGACAGAGATGCTAGGTTGATTTGGGTATCACAAGCAGTTTTATCACAGAAACTGTATTTTGTGTCCACTTAAAGTCAATTTCAGGTTTAGTTGCTTTATAGATCTCAAATAAGATAAACAGTTGTCCTTATTTGCTATTGACTTCTTTAATTTTATTGCCCTCTGGCAGTAAGTGCATCTGCTTAACCACAACACCAAAGAAAGTTGCCAGAAGTTTTTTTTCAAAGCCCCAAGGACTTAAACAAAAGAGATCAAATCCAGTGGTTAGAGGAAAGCCCTAAAGAAACTACTGTGTTACTGCAACAAGGTGATTCCAGCCATCACTTTTTTTGCATTTCTTTACAAATAATGCTGTATGGAGACTCAAAAATTCACCCCAAATGAGTCTTGACTCTGCCACAGATCTGTCGTTGCATTTTAGATGCAAAACACATTTTAATTATTTTCACTTGTGATATAATTGTTGGACAATGCAAGATGACATCATTGCATGAAGTCTCCCAGGTTCTTCATACTGGCTAAATGTTACCTTGGGAAAACACTAGCTGCCAACCCCATCTGGACAGAGAAGCAACGCTGAGCAGTAAAAAGCCTGGTTCTCTCCCTATTACCAGCTCCAAGCAAAGGCAGGATGGCTCCTGGAGAATGGTGTGTTCCTGTTGAGCCAAGATTGCCCTGAGTGTTGTTGCAGCCACCTCTGCTGCAGGACTGTTGTTCATGCATTACCAGAAGCCTGCAGAAGTGCTGTCTCCAAGGCGTATCTCATAGCAGGGGCTGACAGTGGCCATCAGAACATGACACTAGCTTAGGGCAGTGTCACCATGGTGTGAGAATACCTCCCACAGTACACCTCTCTCTCTAAGCTTTTCATGTACTAGACGTGAAAACAGAGAGAGTATAAAAAAACCATAAAAGCTTTAGATGTACCTTAGCTCCTGTTTCCTTTCCATTTCTGCTGCTTGCCTGTGGTTCATTCATGCCACAACCATGCATGGTGGCTGGTGCTGCAGTCTGCTGCAAGGTTCGGGCAGCCCAGCATGGTGGCAGAATATTTAAATGTCCCATTGCACACATAGATTTTTTTGCAAAATCAGGACAGGACCTAAGTCATTCAACAGTTTGCATCACCAGATCAGGTCAGGCCTTGTCCTCTCTCAGGCTGTTTATCTCACTGGCTCTCTGTTCCTATCTTTTTTTTTTTCTTCTTGCCTTAGACCTTGACACTTCCAGCCCTTACGTGGTAAAATAGAATAGAGGTGGTGATTTCAACCTCTGCAGTGCAGCACGGGTTACAGCACTCGCAGCCCAGCTACCCACCCTGGGGAAGAGCAGGGACACATCCCTTCCACCCTCATCCCTGCCAGCACAGCGCCAGCTCGGACTTCACAGAGCAGAACTGACCACAGCATGTCAAGTGTCTCATCCTGGTGAGCCTGCCCATGGGGAGAGGGACCTCTGCCACAACATCACGTGTTCATGACACAGATCAACAGCTGGACAAAACGGTCACCTCTCACTGGACACCCTCAGGTGGCTGTGCCGTGCTCTCCCCACACTGCACAGGCAGGACAGTGTGATCACAGTATGAGGAAACCTGAGAGACTTTACAGTCACTGGCCCAAATCTTGGCATCCTCTTTATAACTTTTGAGCTTGAGGATTTTTAAATCATGCTGTCTTTTCTAAGTGTCATCACCATTCATCTTCAGCAAAGATGGTCACATTCTGTTAGGTTGTTAATCTTAACAGTACCCTCTGCAAGGTGAACAGAATAGAGGGCATCTCTTGGATTGTGTGGTGTCTTTGGTCATCAGAAGGGCTCTCTTAATTTCTTTCCTAGGTCAGCCGACCCATGGAGTCACCCAGTGGCTCCTTCCTTCCCTGCCTCAGTTTCCACCACAGCACTGTCACTGCACCATCCTGATGTGTGCAAGAGTTACTACTCTTACCTAGTCATCCATTGGAGGTGCAGTGAGTTGCGATGTTACTCCAACCGTCCACGGGTGTCAAGGACCACAGCTCTTCTGCAAGATCCCTGAAACCTCTAAAACAGTGGGTAGTGGGAGTCCTTGGCTTCCTAGAGTTCCTATGAGCACAGATAGATTAAAAACTACCATTGGGTTATGTAGACATGGGCCATTCTTTACAGTGAGACTCACAAGCCCATTTTCTTTAGATCTAGAGCAAAGTCCAGCATTACATAAGTCACACTTTACGTTCTTGAGCAGATTTTCATGTTTATCTTAACTATTTGAACTCCTGATGTTCACTACCACAAAGAAAGATGTCTTGAATTCCTACAAGTACACCTGATAGGATACTTGAAGGTAGAAAGCCAGGTAGTCCCAAATGTGTTCGTGCAGCAAGTGGCAAGAAACTAATTACGCAGCTGAAAGAAAACCAAGATAATCTTTATGTGGTTTAAAGGATCATAAGTCTGGCGCCGACTGCCAGAAAATAGTACAATCAATGGCACCATTGGCCTATCAAAATGGAGAGATGATTTTCATAATGCTGCATAATGATAAAAGACTGTTGATGGCTGGATTTATCATGACTTGTGGTTTCTTATACAGAAGAATATAAGAAATGCCTCGACATTTTCAGCAGCAGTATTCCAGGTCTTGGCAGACAATAACTGAGCTAATTATCAGGAAGGTCAAGCTGGGGGGAGAAGAAAGAAAATAAAAGGCCCCTCCTTGCACGCCACAACTCTTTTCTCAATCAGGAGTTCTTGTGTCATGAAGTAGAAGGATAGAAGGAAGAAGCAAATTTTTCTCCCTGTTGTCTAGTCCCATAATGTCCCTTGGACAGCCTGAGCCTGCAGTTCTGCTAAGGGGTCAAGTCAGCCTTCAGGCACACTCCACAGGTTTCCTCAAGCACTTTCTGTAGCAAAATAAAGATATCATTCACTATGGGAAGCTGTCAGCATGCAGCTATTACTGTAGGTCTGCTGGAATTTCAGCACCTGGTTTGTTTTTTGATTCCTAGAGACCAGAGTTTCACAGAGGGTCCATGGAAAGCTCAGCCCCATGATTTCCCCTAGTCCTGCTCCATATCTGTAGGGAAGCCAAATGACCTCCTCCAGCTTCACTCTTTGGTTTCTTTTCAAACCCACAGCTCCTCTGAAATCCACACATGCTGGAGAAGGAGCTCTCAGTTAAAATTGCTCAGTGTCTTCCTCCAAACCCTGAGGTATCTGCTATTTACCAACAAAGAACCAACTCTGAAGGCTTGTTCTCTCAAATTATTCTTTCTTGCCCAAGATGAGACATTTAATGTTTTTCTTTTCTCCCTAGAGGCAGTAAAGATGAGGAAATAGTGACATGTACAATGAAAACAGAAATACAGCAGAATATACTTACCTCCACGAGGTGGAATCTGGGTTTTTTTTTGAGATCTGCACAGTGCAGACTGGTGGGATCATCAGCCATGACTGAGCTCCTACATGCACAGACTGTACAGATAATAACAAATGCAAAAGACTGGAGGCTGCTCGTTGACCAACACATCTCCCTGACTGCAATTTAAGGACTGAGGATATGACTCACCCGGCTTAGGCTGTGCTCCATTTCATTTTAATGTTGCATAGTGGGTTTTGCTCTATCTGTACTCAATTTCAGATGTTACGGATATGTCTCCTGTGGAGATCACTTCCCTATGCTTTACTCTGTGTTTGTGATATTTTACCAGGCAGAATATAGGCAATGTAGAAAATCTGGGATTCAAGTAATTTCTCAAGTAGCGTTACTACACCACCAAAGCACTCTAAAGTGACTTTTGCCCACACCAGAGAGCGAACATGGCTCTAAGCCTCCGGCATATCAGCTTAAAAGCATTTCCTGTGGTCTCCTCATTTATTTTGAGAATATCCTGTAAGTGATGTACAACCAAGGAACAAATACAATTTCTCAGAGTGCTTAGTTTTCACTTTGGCACAATCTGTAGTTGCTATGTTCCAAAAACCTCATGGGAATTGAATTATCCCAAGTCCTTCTGTCCTGGATCCCTTCATCTGATTTAGCTGAAATTGGCTAATACACTCAGAAGTATAAGCCACACACACACCAAACGAGACTGTACAAACTATACTGAATCAAGCAACTGTAAGATTTTAAATTTAACGTGCAAACAGATATTTACCTTAGCATGAATTCACAGTCCTACCTGTGATAGTCCTCTGCTAAACCTGCCAATTGGACTTCTGCACCGACTGTCTCTCAGCCACAGACTTCAACCCTTTTTATTTTCTCTTTTCTCTCTCTCTTTCTCTTTTTTTGTTGTTTTTGTTTTTTGGGGTGTTGTTGTTTTTTTGTTTTATTTTTTAAAGTGACTGGTCTGTGCCTGCCTGGGATTCCTTCCTTTCAGTGGCTAAGGTTGTCATTGCCAAGAGCCAATCAAAAAATGCTAAGGAAGTCTCTTCAAGAAAAACAGCATCTCCCTCTGTACTTCCCGAGTGATGCTCAGAGATTGACAAACCACCTCATCTGTGAAATGTCCTGACACTCTGACTTGTGTGAAACATGGGTAAACACTTCCTTCAGACCAAGGCACAATACAGGCTGCATGTGCTTATTCCAGCCCTTAATGCCATCAATAATTAGAGTCTACTAGCATGAATCAACTTCATCCATCTCAGCCCTAGCCAAAGTGCCATCTTCCACTGGAAGGTACCCATATTATCCATGTAGAACCCACCAGGAGTCAAAAAAGTATGACACCGAGATGGTAAAATAACACACCAAAAAAATGGAATAACCTTTTAAAAGCTGCTGATAAGGCTGGCAACTACTGGGGATGAGACTATGAATCAACACTGGAAAAACCTCCACCAGCAATGGCCAGTTCCACCTTTTCCCGGCAGTCTGCTTTTGGTTCTTTCAGCTTGGGTAATCACCTGGATATTACAAAATATAATATTGCCATTAGCTTTAGTTCAGCCAACACCTTAGTCTTTTTTTTTTTTTTTAAATTGGTCCATCTGAACTTGTTTACTGCTCATTCAATTAGATGAGTACCACCACAGAACTAGAAAACAAATAAGAGTCTTGTGCTTAGTATCTCTGCAGTTTCCAGAAAAGGGCAAGACAGAGAAAACACAATTTCACATAGCAAAACTTCTCAGCTTCCTTGCCCAATAAGCATTTTTGCTGATAGAGAAACTTTTATCTGATTTTCCATAAATGCATAGAATTGACCTAGATTACCATAAAGCCTGAACTCTAAAGGAAATTGAATTTCTGACAAAGCAGTCCAGTTTTAAACCCAAATAACACATACCTGGAAGTACCCTTTGGATTCCATTTAAAGACTATTGTCAGTCTTCATGAATCAAATGGATAAAGGCACTTTTAACCATAGTGAAGGCTCAGGGAAGTGTGGGCGTTTAAATGATAGATGCTTTTGGTAAGAAGTACGTTATTATCATTTATTTCATCAGCCACAGGAAAAATGAAAAATTTCATAGAAACCCAACAGAGATGATAGTTTAATGGTCTAGTAGGACGTGTACTACAAGAGACTAAAAACACAAGGATTATTTAAATGTGGAATAATGAATACGATCATGACTTACTTGGGAAGAGTCAGTACAGCTGCTTCCTGATGCCAAATGTAAATAAAGGCAAGGCAAGACATTGAGTGAATGATTTCAATTCGCTTCTCTGTATCCAGCAGAGGAAAGTAAAGCACAGCAGGGACTTTAGACAAGGAGGAGTCTCTAATTCCTTCCCAAAACTCTTTTCTTCTCATGACAGTTTTGGATGCACAAAGATTAATGGTTAGTTTCACGTTGTTCTCTTCCTACTGTTTAATTTCAATCATATGATTATAGCATCTGTAAGAAATCTAGCTACTGCTAAAGTAAATGCTAATGTTTATCATAGGAAATTCATATGCATTTACTTGGCTGACACATTTCTCTTTCTTTATTATTTTTTTCCCCTCTTATTCTTTACACTGTAGATGTCCACAAGATTTCGTTTGTTGGTTAAAAGTTAAGGCTGATCAGAGCTTAAAATGGATGTTATGCAACTTCAATGTAGGGACAATTAGAATCAATCTGATACAGTATCTCATCAAAGAAATTGAGGAAAAATATTCTAAGTACAGGAAAAATATTCAAAACTCAGCTCAGTTTGCCACCTCTCCTACATCTGTGACACAAACATAATAGAGCACAACCCACATTTGTTTAAACAGAGACACAAGAAAAGATTTGAACTTGAAGGAAGTTTAAGAGATGAACTAGAGATACTCCCTGGGAAAGAAAACTTCAGAAGAGGTGATGACCATTTATGTTAAACTCCACAAAACGGCAGCTTTACAGCTTCATTCAATGCTTTTTCATCAGCAGGAGAGCATAGCTGAGAGGTAGATCCATGGATTTTGAAAAAAAAACAAACCTATGACTGTCAAATCCAATCTCTTCATAGCTCTATTCATATGACATTCTTTAGCACATCCAATACCCTGGCTGAATAACAGATTTTTTATTTTTATTTTATATTTCAAGGAAAGTCTTTAATCTTAGAAGATCTAAAATCGAAGAGTGGCCTTAGCATCTCCAGTGACTGGACAACCTTATTACTGGGCAAAATATCTGCTTGCTCTAGAGACAGAGAAGAATGAGATTTGTGCGTGGACAGAAATATATCAACTGCTTGAATTCTGTCCAGTATTTCCCACTGTCTTTCCTGGTGATCTTCACCATGGTATAGCACAAGGATTTGGTTATAATTCCTATTTTAGATTAATCTGTTCTTACTAATTCTTGAAAATAATCCTCAGTTTCGTAGCTATCCAAAACCATTTTGGGGATTGCAAAGGGAATGTAATCTGTGATACAGAATGCAACAGGTTGATTAGATATGTGTAAAACATTCCCTATAAACCTGAAGAAGGTGATTTCTTAAGGGTGGCTGAGCTTTACCTGTGATGTATTGAGGTCTTCTTCCCTGGGAAGAGATACCACCAATGAACCATGCATCCATATCAGACCAGGGATAAATGAGATAAAAGCTTCCAGAAAGAAAGATGAAGGCAGGGAGAAGTCCATCCACTTACTGGCCTCTCATCAGTTAAAAGCATTGAGAATTAAGAACTACTTTTAAGTGTCCTGACCTGGAGGAGAACTTCTTCAAGAGCAGAAGTTCTACACTGCCATCCCCACAGGGGCTTTTCTAATAAGTTCTTTCCCCATCACAAGTACAATTAAATGTCCCTTTTTTTTCTCTAATTTATGAAAAGAGTGAACCAAAAAGCAGGAAGAGCAGTGAGTGGAGAATCAGATTCAAAGTATTTTTAATAGAAGGGAATCCAGAACGTGAGCCTTTTTAGGAAGGAGGAAAGCAGGAGGAGATGACTTAGATGAATCTGTACATCCTAAAAAATCCTAACAGGAGAAAAAAAAATCAGAAATTTCATCAAGGAAAATGCTCAGGTATGAAGGAACAAGCATCTAATGTCAGGACACCAAGTCAGGGGGGTTCTGATGGATCTCTGAATCAGAGACAGCATATTTGTAATCTGAGAGACAAGAGCTCAGAAGAACCTTGAATAGAAGAGATTTAGACACTGATAGAAGATGCACACAGATACCCTGCCACCAGCAACAGCTCCAAGACAGGGATATTTCCTAATGAAAACATTCAGAATAATGCCACAAGCCAAGATATATGAGGGAACAAAATGATAGGCAGCACAGAACTGAAGATTAATGATGAGTCTCTAACCACATAATTGCAACTGAATAACAGAGTGCAGCAAATAGCACCAAAAATAGTGAATATCATCAAATGTACTTCCTGGGCCTTGATGTGCAGAGAAAATATCTCTTCAGTGCTCCTGTACATACCCAGTTCCTAGATGAATCAAAGTCAAATGCCCGTTTCATGCCACTGAGGCTTAACACCCAGCCAAAGATGCTGTTTATATGAGGGTAATTATTCACACAATCGAAAATCCCATTCACCTGAAATGCTCCCACATGGGGGGTTATTTGTGCTCTTGCTGACATGGCTGATCCCTGGCAGAGATCCGTGGCTGCAGGGTTATACAGAATCATAAGCTGCAGTCTTGGTTTTTTCAGCAGAAGCCCTTCCTGCCCGGCCTCTGCGCTTTTATCTCCAGCAGCCTGATCACTGCACGAATCCACCTCTCCACCTGTGCCACCAAATCACAAGAAATGAATGGTCACGGGAATAACCCAACGCCTATAAATGCTGCCCCTCCTGCAGGAGAAGCGGATGGTGGTACAGATTGACATGGCTCTGGGCAGAGAGCAAAACCCATACGTTCGGACTGCTGAGCCACACACACGGTAGCAAATTAAACTTGATACGGACTCCTATAAATCCAGCCTGCCGTTCTTATCTCAGAGCACCCAGCTGGGCAATGGAAGCACTGGATCCAGAGCTCTTCAGCAATGTATGGTCTCCTGGAGACCTGCTAGCCCACCTGGAGAAGGAGGAAGGCAGAGCAGATGCAGTACAGTAAAAATGTACATGCATATCCCCATCTGTATCCCCATCCCTCAGGGACGATACAGAAGTTTTAAGCACATCTTCCTTGGCCTGTGAAAGGTTTGTGGCTGTCTGGGTGGAAACACCTACCACAGCTTGCAGGAAGACTGCATCAGCCCCTGGTCTCTCTGGAAACAGAGACCTTTTCCCTAAAGGGAAAAAAATTGTGGGATGAGATGGGATTAGTACTGCCATCCACTCCCTCCACTTGTTTGCAATAATCCTTGCTCTGACCCATGCACAGCTACATGGTAGCCCTAATTACTGAAGAACTATAGCCCCTCTCCTATAAAAAACCAAGAAACACTGAATTCTTCCCAGTTCCTCCCAATTCATTGTCAGTTTTTTAGACCACCCTCAGAAAAGTAGTTACTGCAAGACTAATATATACAGATGCAGTGATTTTATTTGCTACTACGCTATTTTATGAGTGTGTACAGCAGAGCCTAACTTCATGGCAAGAAGATTTATGGTGTAATTACTTTAGTATATTATTGTACAATTTGCAACTAATGGAAAAGAAATTTACTGGCTACACTTCAGCTGTCAGAAAGTCTGTCTGCAGAATGTTATGAAAGTGGAAGGAATATGTGTTTCTCTCCGTGAGTGGGAATGTTAATGACAGGCATCACTTAACCTGATCAAACATTTTAAACTTGATCAGCTACCCATATCATAATAAGTAAAGTTTCCTACAAAGAAAATTAATTATGCCTCATAAAAGAAACAGAAGCATTTGATCTCAAGAAGCAAATAAAAAACTGCCCTGCACACCTACTCCCAGGAGAGTCAAGCCCAGTCAATCATCTTTCTAGCCAAGTGTAAGAATTAAGAATTTCACATCCTCTTTTAATTGCTTTAATTGGCAGTGTTTCCCAATGGACTTTCATGTTTCACTTGGCCTTTTTCTCCCCAAGTTGAAAAAAATGCATCTGATTAATAATCATGTAATTGGATTTGCAGTTCAGTGATTAATGTTTAACATCCAGTACTTAAGAAGAGCAAAAGCAGAAGCTTGTCTTCACTTTTGACATAAGACCTTTTTGATGGAGAAGACTTCGTTCATATCAAATGTTTTGCAACTTCCATTTCTCAGCAACTTGACAGGGCAATTCAAGTTAGATGCCTGGTAGTAAACATCCGTTTTATTAGAAGCACAGAAATTAGAAGCATGAAATTGAATGGAGGAGGATGGAAGAGTACGGAAGAGTGCAGTAGCTATTTTCAGAGGCCCTGATACTCAAACAGCTTAATTTTAGTAGAACCTCAAACTCAAGTCCCTTGGAAATCAAATGAAAGTTTCATGTTGCAGTGGAGATGAAAAAGCCGCTACAAGCAGATGGGTCTACAGTGAATTTAGCCTATATCAAATTGCAGTGAGTGTGAAAAAAATATGTTTGATCCTTATATTTGGAAGGGACAGAGGGACTGAAGCAGAGCAGGCAGCTACGGCTGTATCTGTTCCTTTCTCCAGTTTCTACTCTTTGCTCACTGTGTTGGGACAATCCTAGTTAATTGGCTCTGGACTCCTACCAGACTGCTGTTAGATAAATGGGAATATGACATGTCCACATCATAAAACTTCCCATCTTACAAACCAAATTAGATCTATAAAAAAACATTAAAAATACAGAAGTACCTTTGTTCTATATTGAAAATACAATGAAATCGACGCAAACTTGGAATGATAAGTCAGGTTCTCATCCAGGATCGTTCACAATGGACAGGCCTCCATATCCTCTGCTCCAGTCTTCTTCCTGGCCAATTTAAAGTAAAGATGAGGATATTAGAGAAATCTTGAAATAAGGCAGATTATGGAACCCCGTAACCAAGTCCATTTCAGAAAGAAACAGTGGCATTGTTTTCAGTGCCAAATAGCTCCAAAAAAAAAATCCTTCAAGTCACTTTAAATGGTCAGCTACAATCTCATCACATGTTCAGCTAATGGAAGCTGAAAACACTTAAGTACTACCATATTTTGAATTGAAGTGTAATGGTGCTGGTCTGCTCTTTGATAAAGTCCTCACCCTACAGAACAGAAAGATTTGTGTCGTCTTCAGCTAGTTTTCACTAAGGACCTTTCAAAAGGCAGTGAAGTGTTTACCATGACTTCTTACTGCTTGTCCACAGCTCTCCAGGTTTCTGATCTCTTGACATGTGCAGACTATCAAAAAGCAACCTTCTATCCATGCCCTGATTTGATGGACACACCTACACAGGAACGGAGACAGTTCAAAAATACTCATTGAGAAATTCAGCCAAAAAATTCCTAGGTAAAATAAGTTCATATTAGGTAATAAGCATAACAATAATAATAAAAGCAACAACATGGCTTTTCATTGTCTCTGGGAGCAGGTTTGCGTATTCCCTCAGTATCCCTTGTGGACGTGTTTCATTGTGATATACAGAGGTACTTTTGCCACTTCTTAACTCATCCCATTATAAGTGAGTGAAATTTCATAGTATTTTTCTGGAGTGGCACCACAGCCCATACAGAAGAAATCAAGGCACTACGAAGCTGCATCTGAGACGTGTGGATATCTAAGCATATTTCGGTTTGCACAGCACATTGCAGGCACGGGGGAGCCTGTGACCCGAGACGGTCCAAAGCTGTGTAAAGGACAGCCTGTTCTCTCATGCTGGGTCCTATTCCCCTACGGCTGCGGGACTCCAGGGTGCCCAGAACATTGGCCTCCAAGGTCACATCTGCCAGCGTACACCTCTCATCGCTACTCTACCAGAAACCAAAATAAATCATTTAACCTCTTCCTTTTCTTTCGCATAAAAAAGGCAATGGTGTTAGTGCTTCTTCCAGAACAATGAAATCTTCCACTCAAAGGCTTATGCAAACAAGAAATCCCTTTGTGGCAAAATGAAAAATATTCTGGAGAAAAGGAACTCTCGTTCTGTAAGTTTAGCACTGAGGATGATTGCTCAGAACACACTTTTTTCTCATAAAGGCAAGCAAAAATTTCATGACCCTAGTGGCTGAAACCAGAGACAGAAAAGCCAAATAATTTCCTAACTAATTACAGTGTTAACAGTGACTTAGGGAAGGGTATTTATAGACCCATTATAAGTCCCCATGCTCGATAAACTTAACCATGATGAGCATTGACTATCACACGAAACTCTTGGAAGAGACTGGACTACGATTGTGGACATGAAGATAAGACTCACCTTTCAGTTTCCAGGTCTGTGAGACTATTACATGCTGCTTTTTCTCCCCGTCAGCTTTCACCTAAGTACTTGTGTTGGCCTTGGGAGAAGGAGTGGATCTTCATGCTTCACTGAGCTGGAGGCAAAGAAATTATAAACAAAGTTAGAACCTCCCAAAGGGTTAATTACTTTAAAACTGCATATTGCTGTGAGGCAGCTTTTCATACGTGCAGTCTTCTCTGATTCCTCTGAATTGAAATATGGCTCTTAGAAATAATGTGAGTTTGGGGGTCAATAGAATTAAATAATCTTGCCCTACTGAAATTATTCACATATTACTCCATCCCTGAGCTTTACACTAACAAGCACTGTGCAAAGACAGGGAGAAATATCTATGTATGGCATATTGACCTGAATGCCAAATACCTGAGCCTTTCACATTTACAGGTTGATGAGCCAATTTATAGCAATTATGTCAAACAAACTAAAGTGGATTTCAAAAGTCTGCCTACAAATGAGAGCGAAGAACATAATGATCGATGATGTCTGCTGCTGTGCTTAAAACTTTGGCATCATTTTCTTTTGGTGTGGCTTGTAGGTGATACCTGCAGTGCCAAAAAGTTTTTCCTCCATGATGCAGAGCACTCTGGCTGGGCGAGTGTCAGGTCAGGCTGTAGAACACAGAAGGAAGCAAGAGGGAAACTCTGTCCTTGGTTGTGGCTTCTGACCCAGGTTTCTGGGGTGCACCATCATCTCCCCAGTTACCCATACCTATCATTTGTAGGTCTCCACATCTACACAGTGAAGAGCTCCACAAAGCTTTTTCACATCTGCTGCCTCCTGGACTAACCTGAGCTGTAAGACTCAGAGAGGGAATTTTCTGCCTCAGGAGAGGAAATAACTGCCCTGTCTTCTTGAGCAAGCTGCCTGGGAAGCCACCACAGCCCTCATACAAGCTGCATGAGATGAAGGCTGGAAAGATTAAGTTAATATATCACTTGATCAGAATCTCTTTCGAAAGATGTATCTCTTTCGGCTAGCTCTACCCACCAGATAACACTGTGCTCCAGGAGAAAGAGGGTTTTTTTTTTCTGTCCCCTTGCTGATCCAAGCTGACCTACCAGGTATGGAAGGGATCTGACACACTCGTGCCAGCCTGCTCTCCTGCAGGAGTGAGGGGTGAAGACAAAGTTTCCCACAGCAGTGTGTTGGTGGGACTGGAGTAATTCACACAAAAACATCGGGGGTGCCAGAGACAGCCCATGTACTTCATCAGCCTACATACAGTTGTATTTTCATTTCCTATCAATTATTTAACCAAGTAACTCCATGGCAGTATATATATGCTATCTGGGAAATACAGTTTTCCCATTAGATGACTATAGCTTTACAAAGTCTGTCAACTAAAAATTATCACTTTAATCCCTTTTTTGTTATTATTTTGTTTTCCAGATTGCAATACTGAAGTCTCTGCTGTTGCCTTTCTGTTTTATCTGTCCAGAGTGAGTCTGATTCATTGCAGACGGCCTCTCCCCCATCTCGCTCATGTTAAACAGACGCCAATAAGTAGCAAAGGAAATTCTCGCTCTGGACAAATGCAAACCAGATCTGACTGGCTGACTTCCATAAAGGTCCCCATGCAGATTTCTTCTCCATTACCAGCTTGATAACAGGGGATGACCTATGTTTCAGTGCATTGGGTATTTGCCAGTAGCTGCAGGGGCAGCACCTCAGTAGTCTGAAATAAAAGATTAAAACTGTCCAGGACTTTCTTCCAATGTGAGGACCTGTAAGATCAGATTCCTTATCAAAATAGACCCATTACACTTTTTCATGGACTTTTCTTCCATCAGGATTCTCTTCTTGGTCTTCCTTTCCCTCTTCTCCCTCTGCTGACCATCCCCCAGTGTTGTCAGAGAGCTGCCTGGCAAAGTCATCCATTAATCTACTCTCTGTAAAAAACAATGTTCTCAAGCTGACCCATATGCCACAGTAAGTTGACGTGGTTTAGTTATTCAATGGGAAACTCTCAAACAATCGTACATTTCCTTGGGGATAATGGAAAAAACAAGAGCATTAATGAGTTCATATTTTTCAAGTGGATTAATGAAGCACATTAGCAACTTGTTTGAACATTTTTGTTCATAATCAATATACTTTTTACACACTACATCTAAAATATTGTTTTGAAAATACAGGAGAGGAGACCTAAGTGAAATGGCATAAATGAAATCAAATTCAAATCCATGTAATTCTGAATTTTACTGAACTTGTATTTGCAGTCCTTTGTTTCTTCTACAGGTCAGTCTCTAGAGTCCCTTTGTGCTACTTTGCTGCTGCCCAAGAGAAATGAAGGCTGCATTATATTCTGCATTGCCTGCACACAGAAGAATATAATACACAAAAATGTAATTTAAAATCAGGCAGGAGGAATTCTTGACAGATACTTCATCCTTCCTCTTTTGTACATACATTGCTTCAATTGCAGGTTTGGATACTGCCCAGCATTACCAGGTTCCTTACAGATTTTCAGATTTTCTTTACACACACTTAATTGACAGAGACCAGAGTCCAACAGAAAAAAAATATTAGCAGTATTCCATTTCCCACTGTACTCCATGAAGTACTTTAGGAAAGCAAGAGATGTGACTATATTCCCCAATAATTCAACAAGACTTCAGGATCTGCAGCTTTCTTCTCTGTTTCCAAGTCACTCCCTTTCATAAATCTCTCACTATACATAAAGAAGAGCTTTGTGATACTTTATGTGACAGGAAAGGCCATATGAAGGGATCAGTTGCATGTAACTATTTTATATCTCCGATTTTTTCTCTTTTCTTTTTTTTTTTTTTTCCTTTCCTTTTTTAAACACTGGGTTTCCCTCTCCTTTTCCCATTGACAGCTGTGGTCAATAATACCATCACTGATGGTCAATGAACCCAGAATGATCTGAGATGGCAATCACATACACAACCTTGCTCTCTTCCTATAGCAAAACCACCATCAACCACCAGCCCACCTTTTCACAAATGTCACCAAATCTCCCAACTCCCGCAAAACCCTAAGAGAAATTACATTTTCTAATGAGGTGAACTGTATGACTTCTTTTTGAGAAGGTAAAAAAATTCTCATGAGTCACTTTTTGTTGCACATCACCTCTCCCCACATCCTGCTACATCATTCCTTCAAGTTGTTTGAGAAGTCTGTCCCAGGAAAGAACTATCACAGAGGTGGCAAACAGGCATTAAATTGATTTTTCCAATTAAAAAAATGGCTGCATGACAACTTAGCTGAAAGTCTGCTGTGGTATGTTTGCACAGCACTTTGTGCAGCAGAGCCATGACCTATTTTAATACTGGATACTCGTGTGATCAAGAGGACAGGTAGCAAGGCAAAAAATGTTGCTTGGTTCCCGTAAGTTTTCCAGCCTGGTAAAATACCTATTACCACAGGAAACCCTGATGATTATAGTATCAGTAAATATTATAAATATTATATATATTATTTATTTTACTTATAGATATTTTAATATAATATTTATGAATATTATAAATATTATATTTATATTTTATTTATAACTATTATAAAGTAGATTCTTTAATATCTTACACACGCACCTGAAAATAGGAAAAACAGTTTGGCCAATGCCTCTTTGCTCCAGCCTTGTTCAGTTCTTAATGCTCTCTCTGATTTCTTCTCTTGAAATTAAATTGCAGCTCCTTCAAGACAAAAACCTTAACCTCTGGCTTTGTTTTTGTATTAACTCTACTTAATACTACTGCTACTTTCTTATTCAAGACAGCTCCAAGAAAAGATTCTTCTTCACGTTGCCATGCCAATAGTCCCTATCAACCTAGGTCTTGTCTGCACTGGATGCCTCAGAAAAGCTTACAAAACTTCCATAATCATGCAATAATTCCTCTTAGGGAAGTTTCTTCCTAGTGACAGGATGCTAGTGGTCAGTTTAAGCATTCACATACAGAGCTAATGGAATTAAGGACTATCTGCAATGTTAGGGTGTAGCAGGCAATACAGTGAAGAAGGAACGAATGAGATACTTAAAAGGCATCTTGAACTGCAGACATTATCTTGGTTTTAAGGATTTGTTCTGTTCCTTTTAATAATTCATGCCAAGGTGATGAGGGTCCTCAGAATTTGCACAGCCAGAGGGAGGAGAGTTGTAGCATGTGTAATCTGAGCATCACGATCCAAGTATATATATTTAGGTACTTATGTCCCCAGAAAATACTATGCTTTCCCCTTAGAAGGCATAGTCTTCTGAAGAGTGATTTTCAAGAGCGCAAGCAGGGGCTTACCCAGATTCTTTGCTTGGGAAAGAGCTCTGCCAGACTAGGTCCAGCCACCCAGTCTGGACAGTCCTCGTGGGCTCAGACAAGACAGAAGACAGCCGAGCAGGTTGTCTTCCATTGGTTCTTTCTTAAAGCAGCAATATTTGAGGAAATAGAGCTGTGGATGATAGGACTATAATTTTTAGCACAGGGTGAAGGTTTGTCAGGAAAGCCTCAAAGTAGCCTTAGTTAACCTGGAGTCCTCTCCAACTGCCCTATTAAAAGTAGAAATCGAGGCTGCTGTATCCTTTCACCCGGGCTGCCAGCCATGGTACAGCACAGAATACATGCACAGCTGAAGTGAGTTGGACAAATAGTCCATCTAACACAGTAGCTTTCCACCACCAACAGCTGTGATATTTCCCCAGCACATTTTCACAGCCTTCTAGTAGTTTTTGTCCTGAATGCACAAAGGCTTTCAGCCCAAATGACACCTTACAGCAGGGGGTCCAACAGCAAAATTTCCCTTAACTTCATCACCTTTGCTTACGGCAATGATACGTAACTAAGATAAGACTTCCAAGGGAAATTTGAAAGGCTCAAATTACACACAATCTATAAAATAAGTCATATGCACTTAAGCATCTTTATGTGATTGCCAATGGCCAATATGGTGCACTTCAGACCCCTAGTAACAGCCAAGCAGTTGAAGAAAACACACTTCCCTGGAGTGATATAACAGCAAGGGAGGGATGATCAGGGATGAATCCTGGTCACCTAATTTCTCAGTAACACGTAACTACTCTGTAAACACAACAATTGTTGCTTCATCAGTTTCTTCTAGGCTTATCTGTTGCACAAAAATGTTAAGCATATTGACCAGATGGTGCCTTTCGTGGTACGTTTATTTTATTAATGTGTGTCTAATACTGCATTTGATATGAACCTGCCAGATAAGTGACTGAAAGAACTCAGCATCTGGGAATGAGGACTTGGGAGAAGGAGGGAGGATGGAAGGGAGATGAGTGCATTTCAATAGAAATAAGGAGCTGAATTCTCATATTCATGCAAAAGGCAGGGACAGAAGTAGCTTACCTTGTAGAGGACATATTTGCACACACTTTACTCTCCAAAACTGATCTTGAAGTACCAGGCTGGAGTCAGGTCCCATTTCAAAATCTCCCTGATTTTTTCCTAATATTGATGCCACCTGTGAGGCTGCCCCTGTTAGGTGAGACATTTGGGGATTAAAAGGCATACTGAGCTATCTCCCAATAGCTTATGCCTAGTCCAAAATGGTGATTGGATAAACCTGAGGAATTTCTGCCTGAGAACTGTCACAAATGGTGACACTCAGGCTGATCCTTTAAGCTAATCATCTGCTCCTGGTGTGCCTTAATGGCTGTAATGATACCATGGCCTAATGCTTGGCCTTGTTTGCCTAATTAATGGCCTAATGCATCCTTGTTTGCAGGCACCCAAAGGGTATGCAACATGGCCTTACATGGATTCATTGCTTCCAGAGAAGCAGCAAGCCTTGGACTCATCTGGGCTCAGGGATATGCCTAGACAAACTTA
This sequence comes from Pedionomus torquatus, assembly GCA_013398155.1. Lineage (NCBI taxonomy): Eukaryota > Metazoa > Chordata > Aves > Charadriiformes > Pedionomidae > Pedionomus > Pedionomus torquatus. The sequence goes on from VZRU01014469.1 coordinate 92,546, forward strand.
GAGAGAAGTACTCTACTACAGTGATGAGTTAATTAAGTTCTCAGTTGCCAAATTGAAATGGTACAAAAAAGAAACAGAGGCACATTGAAAAGCATATGCTTGGCACTGACCTCTCTGTCCTGTGGTCCCACTGTGGGGGTTTCTGAGGAACTTTTCAGCTGTCAAGCTGCAAGGGGAACTCAGCATCCTCCAGCAGCTGACTGGTCTTCAGGCTCAAACGCACAGCCAAGGACCAGATGGGTCCAGCCCAGCTCTGAGGACCTGTGGGACTCCCTCAAAGTCAGCACCTTCTTCATCTACTTGCTCAAGATGGACTGCTGCTTTTTTCACTCCCAACTTCTCCTGGATCTTCTTCCTTCAGGAATGAAGCTTCAGCAACCTCATACAGCAATGACGACTGCAGATCCCACAGTCTTCTTTACCCTGCACGTGTGTTGCAAATGGAAGAGTAGCAAGGGAAACTTTTTGCTGTCCTCAGAGATGTCTCAACTTATATGGCTGCTCTCTTCCAGAACTAGCAAATGTCTTTTATTTTAAATAGCACTTTTGTCAGACACATATTTTAGATGTCACTGCAAGGCTTTGTAGCTGTAAATTATTCTCTTTACATGTCACAGAGTTAGCAGCCAGAACTCTTTTCTCCATCCAATCCCTCTTCCCAGTAGCCCAAAACCAGCAGCCTCACCCACATTTGCTCCCACTTTTATCAGTCTGAGGGCTTGTTTTCACAAGCCTCCAGCAGAAATTAAAATGAAGCTTGAGCAGAGTAATTCAGTGGGGAACCTCACAACTTCTGGTTTTGTGGCTGCTCTCTTCTGTTAGAAGATGGACACAGAGACCACTAGCTCATTTCCCATCTATCACTGAATGTCTCAGTAGAAAACCAGCAAGTGCTATGGAATGTGTTCTCGGCTCATCTGAATTCAGCTGCAGCTGGAGTTTGATGCTTATTATAAACCTAGCACAATTAGCACACAGCTTTCAGGTCTGTGATCCTGTGGCATCAATAACTCCCCAGGTTCTTCTGGCTTTTCTCTCTTTTCTCCTCCTCCCTCTCCACACCACTTCCTTTTTTTTCTACTTTCTCAAGACTTAAATAAACCTCCTGGGTTTTTTTTTTATTTCTGTTTACCTTGATTTTCTTTTTTTTTTAAAAAAAAAAAAGGACTTGTCCTATTCCTCTCAATTCTCTTGGCTGCTCCCCATCGTCTTCATGTGAGCCAAGAAATCCCTGACAGCTGTGCTTCCCATCTTGTGTTTTGCCGTCATCGCCGTTTTGTTTGTGTGCATGCACACGCGTGTGTGAGAGAGACATCCAGTCAGCCCAGCAACATGGCTTGGATCCTACATTAACTGCAGGTGGAGTGAAACACTCATCTTCCCCCGCAGCAGCTGCTCCCCTGAGGACCACCAACCATAGCTCAGTGGCGAAGACTACGCTCACAACCCCTGGAGCAGCTGGGAGAGCCCAGAGCTCTCTGCTTTGACATTTTGCACATTTACCACTGGATTTGTTGAAGCCATACAGCTGCACTTCTCCCCGCATGCTTCTGCTATTGATCTGTGCTGGCTTTTGACTTCTATAGCAGACAGCTGTGTTCTATGAAGAGACTGGGCTGGATTTAATCGATAAATATTAAATAAATTGTCTACTTTTCCCCCCTTATTCACCCTCCAGACTCACAGCACATCTTTTCCTTCTACATGCACTGACTGGTTTTTTTCAGCCTGTCTCTTGCCCTGAAAACTGCACCAGCAGCTGTACAGCTGGTGCTGGTCCTGTGCCAGGGTCAGATGCTCTCCCACATTGAGCAGAAATTGTAACTGACAGCAATCTTGGGCAAGCAAGAATCACTGTTGATTTAAATGACTGATTTTTCAATAGGAATAAATGCTGAATCCTACAAACTCTATCCATAATCCATCACCTCTGAAACATCTCTCTCTCTCTTTATGACTCAGCATCTGGTAGACATCTGAATCCAAACTTCTATAGCATCACATTAAAACCTTCTCCAGACTGATTTTTTCATGTATTTCCTAGAACTGTACAAAACCAAAAGAACAGTTGAGTAAAAATGCAATAATTCATAGTATCATAGCAACAATGGTAAAATATGTGCTTCCTCCTTATTCATTTTGATTAAGAAAATTATTCACAAGGCATCAGATGTTTGGAAAGAAATCCATCTTGTGGTTTGTTAATCAGAAGAACAATATACTCTAGACTAGTGAGAGAGGTAGCTTTTCAGACTGAAAGGCGCTGCCAGTTATTTCCCATAAGAAGCTGATAAGACCCTACACACATTTGTTTGCCTGACTTTTGATACTGCTATCACTTAACATTCTCATCCAGAATGTGCTTAAGAGTACACTTAATTTCAAGCATATGAGCAGTGGCATTAAGTTCAAGAGGAGTAATTGTGGCCTTTGAGTTGAGTCTATTTTTAATGTTTTTAACTGCTTTGCTGGAGCAGAGCTCACAAAAGTAACAATGTGCTGACAAGAGCAGAAGGGGGTTCAGTGCCTTCTCCACTCCCTATGACCTCCTTGCACTGCATCCCACTCAGTCCACCCCTGGGAGACCAACTTTCCCTCCTCTTTTAGGCTCCTGCCATACATTTTGTAGTAATTTCTGAAATCTTGCCTTCTCACGTTGCAGCCTTCCCATAGAACTCCATCCTTGAGCTTGCTCCTGGCACTGCTTCCTAGCTGCTGGGCACACTGCATATGTGTAAAACCCACATGGAAGTGGGTTTTAGCATGGAAGCTAACCTTGTTAGCTAACCTTGTTAGCTTTTCATGCTCTACATCAACACTGCACACACACCTCACCCAAGAGTAAACTTACTGAGCACAAACCTGGCTGACATCAAGGAGTCAGTACAATGGAAAAGAATTCAATCAAATGCCACTCAGAGGCACTGTGAACCACGATCTTACTGTTCTGGTTGCCTGAAGACAATCAGAAGCCAAATTGGATGAGTTGTTAATAACCCTCAAAAAACCATGGTGGCCACCACGCCTTGGGAATCTGGATGGGAAGTTTTGTATTGAGTCCTTTTTTCCTCACTCTCAAACATCACACTGTTATTTTGTCTTTTTCATAAGCACATGCACGTGACATCTGCAAGCACTACAATATCTCCCTTGAGGAATGGCTGCATTTCAGCTGTCTTTGCACAGCTTATCCATTTTGGTGTCAGTCTGGGGCTTCAGGCAAAGTTCTTCTATCATGGTGTGATCTTGTAAATAATCCACTATAAACAGTTCTTTGCCTTGCACACAGGTAAACAAATATATCACACGTTGCAGATGTTGCTAGGTGTGCTGAAAACCCAGCAGCTAGCAGCTGATTCTAGCAGGACAATGAGCACAGAGCATTGAAAGGCAGGTACGTCTCAGCCCTACCATGTGGCTTCATCAGCATAAGGCAGATGCTTTTTCCTTTTAGGTGTATCCTTTGCTTTGCAAAACAAAACCCTTGAGGCCTGGTGAGCCGATCAGATCCTTCTCATTCATCAGTTCTTCCAGCTTCCGGGAGATCCACTGGAACACAGTACCTCCAGGACACATGTTTTATAAATAAGCAGTGGCAGACAAAAAGCAATAGAATTAGATCCCCAAAGCTTTACTAAGATAGATGATCCTTGAAAGTACAGCTAGGATATTAAACATAGTGAGAGTATAATTCTTAATTTCCAGGCATCTATGAGAATAGTTACCATTCTTTTGGGAGTATCGTAGTGGCTGGAGCTGGTAGATCTTTAAATGAGACAATATTTCCTTTTGATATTACATCATTAAGATAACTGATTCTTATATCCAGCCAAATGTTTCATATAACTCTTTCCTCCCTTTTCTTAATGTGTGCAATTGTGAAAGAGCAGCACTGTAGGGATTTAGTGGTTGTATCTCTTTATGAGTCTGAACTGTGACACGGACAACTGAGTGAGTTTATTGATTTTAATTTCTTATATTTGGGGTTCATCTTCTCAGCTTTTATTTAACTGAGAATACTCACAGTGTTGATACAGAAGGTGGGCTACCCAAGGGTAAATTTCAGTTCCTCATTTCTTCACCTGTGCATTTATTTGTTTGCTTCTGGATGGATATCAGCTGCCAGGCTTTCATCCAGGCTTTGATCAAGAGAGGTTAAAGGGTGCATTCTGTGAGAGAGCATTCCTCTTTCTCATCATTCGTAGCCAGAGCTGAGAGTAGCAGAGGCCTTAAGTGGATTTCCATGCATATCAGAGGGATAGATCAGGCATTCCCTTTGAAGATCCTTTGTTATTGAAAGTCTAGATTCTGGTACCCTACTTGGTCTGAAAACCCTGAGCTACAAGGCACACAGTAGAGTTTTCTAGGGGGTAAAGGGATCTGAAAGACTGAGGGTACTATCTTTGGGTGGCAGGAAATTTTATTTTCCCAGGAAGACAGCTGGAATGTCCCTGAAAGCAAAGGAAGAGAAAACTTGTGGGAAAATCCCCTTTTTGAGTTCTTGCATAAATACCATGGTCCCACTTTGCAATACGGAGGGTAGGCTTAGAGAGTTGTTGCTCTAAAGCAGACACAGCAATTCTTGAGCCATTTCAGTACAGGAAGACCTCCATCCTGGAGCATTTAAGGACTAAGCTAATAAAGCACTTTATGACTGAGAATTCAGTAGATGGGGAGTATCTGTCAGCCTTGGAAGAAGCATTTTCTCCTGTGGATGCACCATTGAACTTTGGTGCCAGGAGGAGAAATCTCTGTCAATGATTTGTTGCTCACCTTGCTCACCTAACTATTCCTTTTCCCATGACATTATTTTTATCTTCTTTGACTTCCTTAACATCTATGAGGCAAGTATTTGTACCCTATTGTGTCTCTGCATTCCAGCACACAGAACTCAGGTACAGGGTGGACATCATTGCAACCTTAGGTATTGTTGCCAGAGAGAATTAATGGCCACAGGTCGCTAGGGGTAATGAACTCTAATCATGACTTTCTCACTTGACTGTCTTGATTACATTAACACAGGGACTGATGTAAGCCTTTCTTTAAAGGGTGTTTTCTTTGCGTCCTTTGCTGCTTCCTTCTGTCCCTCCACTCTCTTTTCCTTTCCCCTCTTTCTTCCAAGTACTGCCAGACCTGGCAGGTTGTTATAGCTTTCTCCATCTTCTATTTTGAGATGAGATCAACATCCACCAGTTGCAAGGCAGGGCTACGTCCAAGCCATTTCCAGTTCCATCCCCATGCAAGGGGCCAGCACGGCCGTGCATTCATGTCCATGATGGGTGCTTCAGTGGACTCATTCATGGGCTCACTTCTTTCTGCTGTGAGAGTCCCTTGCCCGAGCGTTGTGTTTTCCTTGGCGCAGTGCATAGGACAAGAAGGAATCTCTACATGGAAATCTCTCCAGTTATGGGAAACAATTCCCTGTGCACATGTCCTAGCAAGAGATCTACTGCATCCATAATTGCAGTCAACATTTGGAATGTGGTGACGTCTCCACGTTTCATGACCAAACATAGTATTTGCCATTGCTCAAGGGTAGAATAGGCTCTAACAGCATTAACCTATGGTCCTTTATCTACTGCTATCGTCACACTGTCCATTTGTAGCTATTTGGAGAAAAGTTGTGTTATCTGCTGTTTGTGATGCCAAGCTGCCTGGCAAAGGAGATCTGTGCATTTGTGGTATTCCCACTATTCTCCTCTCGGCTTCTTAGGCAGCAGCAAAACAGTCTTCTGTTTTGTGGTTCTCTCTTTCCTGACCCTTCTGGTCTTGCACAAGCCTTCCCTAAAATCCATAAATGCTCATTGCAAGCTGAGCCAGGAGATGCTCAGTGCTTCAGCTTTGCTTTCTACCAGGGATTATTTAAATGAGGACAAGCCAGTGTTTTATACAATGAGAGAATAACGCACAGGGGTGCAGTTCTACCATGTTGTCCTCCAGCCCCAATGTCACACCTGAGACTGGTGTCACAGTAGGCCTATTGTTAGAGGTGCCAGAACACACGCTTTGTACAGTAGCTTCAGATTAATCCCTGTATTAGGGAGTTCTGAAAACAACTGCAGCATATTTTAATCAAACAAAGCACAAACAGTTCTTGGACTGAGAGGGGAAGTGACAAGGATGATTTCATCCCTCCATGTCTAATGCAGATAATGACAGATGGAGGAACCATGGGGAATACTAATAAAATGGGATAGGATGGGATCAGAACCTTCACTGCAGGGAACACCTGATCACTCAGTTGTCCTTCACCCCAGGTACCTCTCAGGTGGGAGAACAGGAGTTGCTTGCTTTCACAGCCATGATCACATCCAGCTCCTCCCACAATCTGGTCATGTACTGACTCCTGTCCATCTCAGTGCTTCTCACACACACACCTTTTCTTGGGTAAAATTGCTTCAGGTGCTCCCTCCTCTAAAAGCGAGACGCCTATTTCCAGTATCAGATGGGACACATTCACTGCCAATGGCTGTAACTCTAACACCTGTGTGCCCTCATGAACAGCACCTGCTGATGACAGCACCTGCCAGGCTGGATGGGGCTTGAGCAACCTGGTCTAGTGGGAGGTGTCCCCACCCATGGCAGGGGGGTTGGAACTCCATGTTCTTTAAGGTCCCTTCCAACTCTAACCATTCTATGATTAAACACAAATGGAAAGTATCCCTTTAGCACTGGGATAAATAAAATCAATATTATAAAATAAGACCCTTCACTTGTTTCTTTTTCTTTTTTTTCCCTTACTCTTTAGATTTGCCCAGGCTTGTTTTCCGGTTTCTTCCAGAAAGTGTAACTCATCTTGAGTTTTGGATTAACATCTTAATTGCACTCACCAAGATTAAGATTTGTCTCTGCTGATCTTCCTCTATAGGGGGTAAATTAGCCCTTTAGTAGCCCCATGGTAGCTTGGCTAAACTGCTTACTGTGCTGACTAAATTCATTTAAGGTTAGTTTGATAGCTTTCCACTAGATCATGCAATATAGATATAATTCAAGACAATGGAGCATCATTAGCCTTTAATGATTGCACTTGAATCAGATCGTAGGTGGGTTCACGGGCTGAAGTCCAAGAGAAGCAGTTTGCTCTGGGCATTTCTGCAGAGACATGGAGAATGAATATGGGAAAAGGGGCATGTAATTCTGAGAGGGTTTTCAGAGGGGCTTCAGGAAGAAGGAAGAAACCTGTTTGGTACCAGAGAAGAGGAACAGCTGAGTGCTGAACAAAAAGAAAGCAGTCACTGTCAGGAAGATTTCCACAGCTCAGAAGTCAAGCATCATTCCAGCACCAAACCTCCAGCCCCTTTTGCCATGCTCCCAAGATGCTCCTGAGAGCAGCAGCCATAGCTGTGAACCAACAGAGCCATTTCCTTGCTGGGGTCCTTCTCAAGCATGCCAAGCCCTGACCCCTCCGCAGGGACTGAGCCCTGCAGAAAGGCTGGGGCAGCCCAGAGGATGGAGCAGAGAGTCTGACCCCCAGGGAAGGCTTTTCCCTGCATTACTAGAGCAGACCAGGCACTCATGCAAGAGACATATTTAAAACACCATGTACTGACAAGTAATTGCTTTAAAAAATTAACAAACCAGCTCTGAGAGACAAAAATCTAAGGAAAAACAAATAATCCACCAGTGCCTAGCCTGACAGGCAGTCAGATCCCTTCTTTCAGATGTCCCCCAAATATTACTTCATTATTTATCTACTGTTTTGCCCATCCCAAGACTTACTATGCTGTGCATTACCTCCACTTTCCAAGCAGCCTGCATCTCTGTTGCCCAACTCCACATGGTGCTGGGGGTGACACGATCAGTCCAGACTCTACCTGTAGGGACAGCAAAATGCTTCCAAGTAGAGGAGGCAAAAGGCGCGAGGTCCATTTTGCAAGTTATCCACCAGCATCAAAAGGAAATCTAGAAGAGAATGATGCAGGAGATGAGATAAAATTGGAGACGAGAATTAGCCCCGCCCCATTGTTGAAGGAGATTTTCCAGCTTGCCTATGCAAACAAAACCAGAGGAGTGTTCAACTTATTGACTCAGCATAAAATGAACCACTTTTTTTCTGCTATAGCAATTTTTCTGCTAGATTAGCGAGTTGAATCAGCACAGAGGGTCCTACAGGTGCCAGTGCTTGCAGAGGTAGTGGCAGGATCTTAAAGGTTGGATTGAACAGGAAAGAAGCTCAGTCAACAGTAGTCAGCAAGGAGATGATCTTAGTCCGTAAAACCGATGAGAGAAGGATTATAGTTCAGGACTTCCGTGAAATTATTGATCTGTACCTACACCTGTAGAAAACTGTATTTGAAATACAGCCAGAATAAAGTACAGTCTATGGTCTATACAATACAGTCTCTATATAGTACAATATAATCTATACAACAGATGTTTATATATGTGTGTGTGTGAAAAGTGGTGATCAAAGGTATGTACAGGAGTTCCTGGTTCCTACAGGAGCAGTGATTCCTGTTGCATATTGCACATGGCTTCTCCAAAATGGGTTTAACACCTGGTGGGTTGTCTCTAGCTGATGTACAAGCTACTGTCATTTCCTGCTGCTTTGGTTACAGTCAAGTCTCCTGGATACAGAGCTCCTCCAGCCTTTGTAGAAGATGCCTGGCCTCTCTGGAACCAGCTCAGCACCTGGCAGGATGGTGCTGAGCCTGGTCTCCTGACTCCCAAGGAGACTGGTTGCCAGAGTCCTCTGCAAATGCTCTCCCGTACTTACCGACAGTGGGAGAGACCCGCCTCGAAGATGAACGTAGCAGAACGGGCTGGTTCTTCAAAACCTGCCTGACACACTCGTGCTGCCCAGCAGGCTCTCTGGCAGCGCCAGGCTGACCAGGGGTGGATGCCACGGCCACCCGGCCAGTTGCACCATGAAATCCAGCCAGAGCTTCGGTGCCATTAGCCCTGTTCATTTGGGAGTGAGTCACAGCTTAGGCTATGGCTTCCCTCTCTTTCAAATAGCCCCAACAAGCATATTTGTCACTTGCTGACAGAATGTTGTGGTTTTTACTGAGGGTGAAGCTGTCTGATTAGCTAACAGTTTCCTGGTGCCTGTGGGAACTACTGTATCCAGTGCTTCTAGAGCAGGCATTTGTACTGTTTTTACCTGCCACTCTCCATATGGATCAATTCCTGCCTTCAGGATTTTATTTCTACCAGATTACAAGGATCACTTTCCTTTCAATTCACTCTGTCTCCTGGATACATGTCAGCAAGAGAAGTATGGGTTGGGTTGTGGTTTCTTTGACTATTATTATATATTAAAACAAGATTAATTACAATGACTCTGATTAACTATGTCGCGGTGCAGTGAGAGGACTTTGAGTTCCCTTAATTTAAGGTACTAAAGACTACTACTCTTGTGGTTTGTGTTTGCATTATTTATCTTTTTTTTCTTAAGCAATTTTTCCTTCTGGTGAATTCTGCTGGGCAACAGCCCCAGAGCCTGCAGGCTCCCCTCTGCAGACCAGCTCTCTCAACTAGTACTCCAAAAGTGTCCCCTAAGAAAGGCGACTGCCAAAAGTTGTGTCCCCTAGAAGGAAGGTGAAGTGTTTCCTCCAGGTCCAGGTCTGGATCCCAGCCCTACTGACAGTGCCAGGTTTGGGCCGAGATAGACAGGCAATTCAACACAGGCAAGTAAATTCAAAATAAGCCCTCTGCCATGGTACACATTTTAAAGAACAAGAAATAAACAATGCTCTCTCACATATAAAAGACTGAAGAATATTTGTATATGATCTTGTCTGGCAATTAAATGAAACAATACATAGTCTCATACCACACAATATATAGGATATTTCAATGTGGTTTCAGTTGCTAGAAACAAAACTTCAACAGGAGGAGAAGAATTTTCCAGTACTTTCCAAGGAGGCACATTCTCACCCCTACAAAGTCCCTACATCTAGTGTCCTAAGACACAATCAAAAAGGATGGTGACTTTACTTCAAGCCTTCTGCTTCTCAGTACATTCTAATACTGAAATGTATAAGCTTCTGTTCATCTCTTTGTTTTTTAAAAAAAAAAAAAAACAACAAACTAATGAACACTTGAAAGTCCCCTAAGCACAGCCATTATTGCTTGGCTGCTTGCCATGTTAGAGAGAAAGCTATTTGGGAGGGAAGACATGAGCATTGCAGTCACACTGACAGGAGATATTTGTCCGAGGTGTAGGCCTCCCTGAAGACAACAGCAATACATCATTGGTAAATTTAATCTATTGCCTCACTAGTTTGATATTCCTAGCAGCCACTGGCAGAGAGTTCCTAAGGACTCAGCGATGACCCAGTTCTTCCGTCCATGGCAGTGGTAGCTTGCCAATCAAGGATGAAATGAGATTGGGAAGGAAAGCTTTGGAAAATACCATCACGCTTTTTGCAAGTGGAAAACAATTTAAAATTTCTAGGTTAGATTCATTTCAGAAGTTGTCCAAAAATCTAGTGTCATCAAGCTTTCAATTTCTAATGAAAAACAGAAAAAAATATTCAAAGCTGATGGAAAACGAATATATAGAAATAAAACTGAGAAGTCATGGAGATATAGTAGCTTCCAGCTCAGTTACTGCCAATAAAGCGAGTGCTGTTGACTGCAGAGTATCCAGGATATGTTATTTTATTTGTTGATATTAAAGAAGAAAAAAAAATCCAACAAATTGGGAGCACGATGCAGAGAGAAACTTCCTGGGTCATAAAGTCCAGACTTCTAGTATCCCAGGCACCACATAATTGACTGCTTTTCATCTGAGTTATCTCTGGTCTTCCAGATGGATGTGGAAAAAATGTAAAACAGGAGAAGCAATACTAGTAATCAACAAATAAAAAATACCATGTTTTCTCTTCTTCTGTATCATAGCCAAAGCCACAAGAGCAGTGAGAGGAGCCATTAAAATAGCAACCTGTAGGGCTCCAACAGAAAAGGCAAAGACTTAAGTGTAGAGAAAGGTTTGATCAATCTTTGAAGAAATGTGTTGAAGTCTTAATAGTTATTCCACAGGAGTGGTGGAAGGTCTTCTGGCAAGAAACACTGAAGGAGAGAGCTGAAGGCTGAGGGGATGCTTGGTGCCTCACTCCTGATGTGCCCTGAGTTCTCTTCCTGATGAGATGCAAACACTCTCTGCTCGTGGAGGAACAGTCTCAGGTTCAGCCCACGGTGATGAAATGCTAAGCTTAATGTAGCCAGAGTTATACTGACACAGAGGGGAACACAACTGTACCCTGCAGGGTTAAACCATGTCTCTGGCAGAAGAGGTCCAGAGAAGAGGTCCAAATTCACTGATTTTACCAAGTGGTTTAAGTTCTTTTGCACCAGGCACCAGTATCCACCCTCTCCTCCTTCTTCTGCAGTGACCACTGAGCTGCAGGGTTGTGTTTCCATTCACTCTTCTTGTCTCCATCACTTTTAACTGTTCTGTGCAAACTGAGGTTTGGGAGCTCAACTCTTCTTAGGCAAAGGTGGAAATAATTTGGTCTCTCTATTAACAATGAGCTGTTGGGTGCAAACAGAGAGGCACTGATTGTACTGTTCCTTGGGACAAAAAGTCCGGTATCCTATACCAGAAGAAGGTTCAAAGATCTAAACCCCAATGAAGAAGAGCTCACAAACCAGAGAAGGCAGATGGGTTCTATACATATACTTCTATTACTTTGTCATGTTTACAATAGTCTGGGAAACTTCCTGGGGAGTTTCCCAAGACTGGGTGCCTGACTATACATACATAGTAAATAAACTCTACACAGCACTTCAGCAATGAGGTGCTTATAAATAAAGTGCTGCAAAGTGAAGCTTAAATATTGAGTGTTGGTGGTGAAGGCAACAAACAGGTCTATTAGGATGAGCCCCAGATCACATTTTTACATGAGAAGCACCAAGAAGAGTCTTTCAAAACACACCCTCTGGATTTTTCTGTGAATTCACTGCTCAGTAGTAAAGAGGATTTGATGCAGCAAAACACAGAAGTGTGTGTCTGGCTGTAAGCAATCAGGCCTGTCTACGCTCAAGATTCCCCCTTCCCAGTACAGCTGTGGAGGTGCAGGGGCAGCTCCTGGGACCACGTGCCTGCCCTTGTCCTCGCTGGCAAGAGCAGGGCTAGTTCTCTGACCCTCTCTCCGCTCCCTTAACAAGAGTGGCAGATGCTAATACTTGATCACTGGCCTTGATAATAATGGCCTTGATTTCCCAAAGAGACCTGCTAATGATAACACCAGCCTGTGCACCTGATAACAAGGATTTGTCATGGATATTGCTTGACATGTTTAGAGGCAGAGAATGAAAAAGTTAATGAGTGTATTAATAATCATGATGTCTTCACTAGGGGAGGGAAAAGTTCATACAAAGCTTTTTTGCCTCATAAAACCTTTCCAAACCTATACTCAGAAAAAGAGAAAAAGCTATTTTTAAATACATCATATTCTTAAAGTGTCACTTGCCTGGAATAGGCTGAGCTTTGGAAACCATTGTTTAATTGCAGTCGAAGAGATAAAGCATTGCTTTGGGCTTTATGAAAACAAGAGTCCAGTCTCTCTGCAACAAACTTTGCACTGCCTGGGGCTTTTGATGAGAATTCATTTCCATAAATTGTTCCTGTTAAGCTGGTGGGTCCATGTGGGAGCTGGCAGTGACTCCTTTCCAGCCCACAGGGGAGATGAGAATCAGCCCCATGTCTTTTACAGGAAGGGAAGAAAAGGGAAAAGCAATAGCAAACTACACGAGGCAGAGGGAATTGATTGCAACCAGCCAGATATAATTACATTGTAGAGGACATTTAATATTTCATCTTGAGCTTTGTTGTATCAGGAGAGTAAAGAAAATCACCATATGAGGGAGAGAGAGGCTGCAGCTTCTCTTGATTTGAATTGTAAATTCCCACAGGCAAAACCATGAGGTACTTTCAGACAATCTGTACTGTTATTGGCTGAACGTATGTGACCCAGGTAGCAGGAGAACCAGAAAGCCACTCCACCTGATTGATGACAACAGCGGCACTAAGCCACCATGGCAGGTCCCAAGCACAGCAGGTATTTGATCCAATTGTACAAATGAATTCCTCTCCTCCCTTCATTCCCGGGTAGGTACAGACACACCAGCACAGGGCACTCTGGTTAACCACTGCAAGGAGGAAAGAGATTTGAATCCCACAATCTTAAATATCTCCTCAAAGCCAGACCTTTCAAAGAGTCATGAGTGTTGTATGTAACGTGCACGCACATAGGAAGAGACAGGTACTGCTCAAGAAAGTTGACAGCATTGAAAGGAAAAGGTGGGGAGGTAAACAGAGGCTCTAGACCAAGGTCAAACAGAAAAACAAGAGGTAGCCTAGAAACAAGGATGCCTGCTATACTAAGGGCTATACATAACTCAAGGCATGCTCATCCCACGTAATTCCTCCAAGAAAGCACACCAAATCCTAGCAAATCCACCCAGCCTCCACTGCATCCTACTCCTGGTGTCTGAACCCAAAATACGGGCCATATGTTTGTTGTGATGTGAGAAAGCCAGAGGCAGCAGCTAGCAGAAACCTGAAGAAGGGAGGACAAGGCATGACTGAGCATCCACACACACCAAAATATCTCCTCAAGGACCAACTTGCCTTCGGCAGTTCAGCCACCTACCACTGAAACACAGCTCTCTGAGGTGGATCAGAGCTAGTTCAAGCCAGAGCTCATTAGGAAGGGAATAACTGTCCCAAGAGCTCCACGCGTTTATCCTTTCTGCAGCCTAAAGCTGCCAAACACCTCTTTGTTTGCCTTGATCACTTCCACATTCACTCAGCCAACTGAGATCCAGCTCTACATATTAATTATCATAAAAGAGGGGAAGATTTACTCATTGCTCCAGATGATTAATCAGCTAGTCAAGTATAATCCATGCTGTTGTAATTGCAGTCAAATAATAATGTTATATACACCATAATCACAGCCGTCATCAAACACCAGAGAGTCTGGTAATACAAGCAATGTTGTCTCTTCCCAGTCTCCACAACCCAAAATTATCTACAATCTGGAATAAGTTCTGAAAGACAACTCATGAGATCAAGGTCTCAGTACAGGAAAAAAAATGGAAACAGAGCAGCGGTGGACTCCAAAACAAAAGAGGTTTTATGGACAACATATGGTGACAAGGATGTAAATCACCTTCATTTGTGGTTCTCCTGACCCAGTGCTGCATGTGTGTGGACAGGAGCTGGTCTCAAAGCTGGCGCACTGCAAAATGCTGTCATGAGCATTGCCCCTCTCCCTGTTGCTGGGACACATTCACCCCCACCCCAAGCACCCTGCTCTACCCTGGGGGATGAGGGGAGAAGCAGCCTTTATGGAGAAGTGATGGGGGGGCAAGATCATCAGCACTCCATGCATCCAAAAATCTGCTCTTGAGAGAGACCACAGCAAAGAGATGGAGCACTGATCTGTGATCTGGAGAGAGAAGACAGATTTCTTGGATGATGGCGCTCTCAAAATACACTTCACTATTCATTTTGTTATCCATTCTGGTTTTGGAGCAGCCTGTGAACACTCATGACAGACAATTTGTTGAAGAGAAATTGCCAGCTTTGCATATTTCTTTATACCTCTTCCTGCTTAGCTGAGCGTGTGCCCTAACCCCTAGATAACCTTCTCAGTAATTGCCCGTGCACCAGCCCTCTTATCCCACTGACCTTGTTAGTTAATCACTGACCTTATATTTAATTTACTGCAGTGAAATGTTTCTGCTAAATTTCCATTAGCCAAAAAATTAAAATTAAAAAGATGACTATTGACTCCCCAATCCTACCCCTCCGGCAGCCACAATGTATATTTTTTCCCCCATTCTCCATTTCATACAGGAGCAATTTCTCCTCCGACTTTCTAAACAAGCAAACTTCTGACAAGGGATTGAAATTCTGGGTCAGGAAGCTGGGCAAGCAGCAAGGAACGGTTTTCATTAACTATATATCCATATGAGCAGTCAAGGCACGTATTTACTGGGGAGGCAGGTTAGAAGGCCCCCACAACAGGTCCTGCATAAACACAGTGACAGCTAGTGCTGTCCCCAAGGCCACACACCCCGAGTATGCAAAGGCACCGTCTACCCAACATCCTCAACCCTTCTCAGACTCCAAACCTGCTTTAAAACATCTTGTGCACTTGCATAAAGGTCTAAAACTCATGATACATTTGGGCTAAGCACCTGGGCTCTGCCTCCTCACACAAGGCTAAGCAAAGAATATTTGGCTCTCAGTGAGCCTCATAGTACTAAATCTCGCATCCTAGCGCTGAAACCAAAAAGCTTAATGATGTAGACAGAGCCCAGAAGAAAGGATATAATGTAGAAGCAGCATGAGAACTTACAGTCATTACAGCAGCTGTAAAAAAAGTGCCTTTTGTGGTTGTGTTTTTTTTTTTCCCAGTGTGTATTTTGCCTGAGGCTGGTGGTGTTTACTTCTTGAGCAGCTCTTTGGTGGTCTGCAGGAAGCTGATCGGTCTTCTCAGTGGGACAGTTTTAGTTCAGAAGGGATCATTTAAGACAAAGGCTATCAGCCTGTTGTCCAGCTTATGGAGGGTGGCTGAGCCTGAACGGGGGCTGCCTTCCAGTGGAATGAGTAGCTGCTTGACACAGGGATCTTTTCTCAGCTAAATAATGAGCTCTATTGATTTTCCTCAAAAAAGAAAATTGAACTTTTACAAACAACGCAACGAGCTGCTTGAGTCAGGATGTTGCTGAAGTGATTGTGTGACCAGTGCAGCTTCTTGAGCTTATCATGAAAGAGGGGGGAAATAAAAACAATCAACAGGTTTATATTGCAAGAGCAAGTTACACTAGTAAAAAACAAATGTCCCATCTGATACATTAGGCAAGTACCAGACTAACATGCCCTGCAGGGATAGTTGACATTCATCCGTTGGGACAACAGCTGCACGAACAACCTTTGCACTTGTTCTTGTGTGTTGAGGCTCGAAGCCTCCATCAGGAGTCCCTCACTGCTGGCTGGACACTTCTGCAGCATCGAGCACTGAGATACTTCATTTGGGGCCCAGTCGGGCCACCTGGTAGCTCCTTGCTCTTAGTCTGGGGAAAATAACTCCAAGCACAGAGCCCCCAAACACATCTCTCTCCTCTTTCCTGAGCTGTTGAGCATTCTTGACCTCTTGATTGAGGAAGTCCCATCACATGGCAGAGCCCGTGGGATCATCCTATTCACTAAGACCAAACTATTCAGGTCTGAACAGCATTGGTTTAGTTCTTATGTCATAAAGCTTAAAATGATTAGCTATAATGTTCATTTCAATTCCTATAGCTACAGCATTTCCTGAAGCTGACCTGACACCAGAAAAATATTCAGCTCATTTCTAAACTGTCAGTGGAATACAATTCCTGCCCTGATACCTCTCCAAAGGTCCTGGTGGCCTTGCGGCTCTTTTGACGTTTCTGCAGGACACAGTCCACCAGAGCTGAGGTTTTAGGGTAGCTGGGAACTGCCTCCATTTCCTTCAGCACACAGAGAAATCCTGCCTCTGCCATTGCAGAGGCTGAACTGAAGGTGCTCCTCATTCAGCATGGAGATCATGGTGCCCACAGAAGGTGCTGAGTGAACCCCCACTGCTACAGCTCACAGGGTCTCTCATCTGAGTTGCACAACTGCAAGTGAGGAGAGCATAATGCTGTGGGGCATGGTGGGTGTGCAGGTCTCTCTCTCAGTCTCTCTTTCTCATTTCTTCTTCCTCCACGCTTTCCTCCATTCACCCACTGTGAGTATTTTTGGCCCATTTTGCACAGCCACCCCTCACCAAGGGGCAGAAGTTTCCCAGAGTGGACCTCTTGAGCTGCAGGGTATTGCCTTTACAGAGCTGGGCCCTGAAACAGGAGCAAGCCTATGGGAATGGAACAGGAGAGCCTCATCCCCTTGCTCTGCTCCCCACTTGCTGCAGCAGAGCACCCATCCATCTCTTAGAGGGTGCCACTCTCTGTCCAGTCAAGCCTGGGTGTCCTGATTGGCAAAGACAGATCAATAGCAAAGGCAAATGCCCCACCTGTACTCAAAAGGGATTGTTGCAGAGCATCAAAAGAAGAAACCTAACCATGATGTGACAAGCGGTCTCTCGTGATCAGGCTGCCCACAGAAACCCAGCCCCAGCAGGGTTTGTATAGTGCCACATCCTCATGCAGCACCATCAGTGCCATCTCCAGCTCCTAGCTATGTGCTCACAGTCCCCCAAGAGGCACCACAGGAGGCAGGAGGTTGGTGGGGGGTATTCCCTCGCTGTCCCACTCCCAAGGCTTTGCCGTGCGTTGGAGCTTCATGTACCAGCTGCTTCCAATGGCCCCAAAAGGCAGCAGGACACCCACGCAACCACCAGCTCTCCAGCAAAGCAGGAGGCATCTGCAGCCTTGCACTCAGCTGTGATAAGGCAATACCCAAGAGCCTGGCTGTTAAATGCCATGGCATCCAATTAATCTTTCCAGTTTGATTCAGAGATCAAAAAATCACTGTCTCTGGCTCAAATGATATCCGTGAACTCTGGAATTAAGCACTTACGGGCCATAATATCTCTGATCAGGCACGGACACCTACCTGTAGAAACATAGCAGGGAAAAAAAAAAAACCTAGTTGATGTTTGCAAAATTAGAAAACTAAGGAGAAAAATCAACAGCAGTAAGCTCAGCAGGGATGAGAAGTGTTAATTTTGTGTTGGTAAATGAGAATTACAAGAAAATGGGAAATAAATAAAAATGCAAATTCAGAGTCATAAAAAGGCACAATTAAAAGTAGCTGACACACTTTCCTGTGTCAGAAAGGGCTGCAATGATAATCACAAAACAGGCTTTTCTAATATTTTTCATAACAGTCATTTTTGTGTTTTATTTAGTGCATTATAAAATCTGGAGAATTATTACAATATCTCCAGTAAACCAGTGTCTTAGTATTTAGTTTTAAGACACAAGGAGAAGATTTACAAAATCTCCAGCTTATAAAACAAGGTAACAATTTACCTTTCTAATGGGATAAAAGAAGATCATGCCAGTTAGTGGTGAACTTGCCCACATCAGGAATGGGCAGCAAGATGCTCTTGCTGCATATAAATGCTATAAATAGTTATATCCAATCTAAGCCTAAACAAAATAACTTTGGTGATGCAAGTAAGGAAAAGGGGCACCGCGTTATTGCAGTGAGCTCAGCTCCTGACTGTCTGCCTGATCCAGCTCCTGCAAGGTGCTTTTTCCCTAGGAATCCATGGCGATTTGTTGTCCCTGTCCCCATTGGCATTAGGGGCTGAATAGCACATGGAAGGGAGGGGTGTAGGGCTGAGATGTGCTCACCAGCTCAGAGTAAGGCATTATAATCACATTTTCCAAAGATTCTGCATTTACAGCCTCTCTTCCCTTTAATCCAGACTGGATCGGTTTAATGATGAATGAGCTTCTTTTGATCCTATTTAGGGAAGTAACAGGAGACCTCCAAAGCTCAGACTAACACCACCTTTTCCAGGAAAAAAAGGGGGGAAAAAAATTTTTTGACAAATTTTACTCCCTGCCTTAAATATGAGATGCCTGATGTCATCTGACCATGTTCACATGACACCTGAGTGCCTTCCTAAAAATGGAAAAAAAGCTATCATCCCTTTAATAATTCTGCAGAATTAGATTGAATGGGCTGATTATTTTCCACGTGCATTAATCATGGCCAAATCATGCCAGCACAGGAAAATGCACAGCCTGCTGTTCCTTCTCATCACCCTCCTCTCACCCTGCTCTCAGAATAGTCTCAGCCTGGAGGGCATCCCGCCAGTGTGATTAACAGTGTGAAATGGGGAAGGGAAGGAGATGGGAAGTTGAAGGAAAAAGACCTTTCCTTAAAACTTAGGCATGGCTTTTGGTTTAACAGAGCAAGTCAGCAATACCTTAAGAGCATCCTGCGCTTGCAGAGGTGAGATTCCTCAGCTCGTGACATCCAGACAACTGCTGTCATCTTCTGCAGTCTTATTCCAGTCCCTGTCCAGAGCTCCACTACAAACTTACATATCCAAACATTAGGTGCATGAGAAATTCCTGCCAAGCTTTTCCTTCTCTCTGTCATGGCTGTGCTTATTAAAATATTCGGTAAAGACTCAATAAATTATGAAGAGCTGCAAATGGTCAGCCTATTGCAGTAGATTTGGATGAAGCCCACCAGGACAAAAGGCAGGAGGCAAGCATGTTATTCCTTCCTTGACCAGATTCCTCTCTCCCAATTTTGCAGCTCTACAGAGTAAGTATTCCCCTACAGCTGGCCAGAAGGTCCCTCTCACCATCAGCCAAGAGAAAGTGAGTGCTTAGTGTGATTCAACTTGCCTAAATGCAGAACCTTGTGATTCAACTTGCCTAACACAGGTTGAACCCATCAAGTCTTGTTTCAGCTGGTCACAGCACCAAGGAGGTTCCTAGACCACTTTTCAGGAAGCTTTGGAAGATCATCACCTGCTAGGCCTGGATTCTAGAGACAAAGTGAAACTGCATACGTCTAATTTAGAGCTGTGAATGTCACATTTCAGGCTTGATTTGGCCATCACCACTCTCTGCGGGGAGCCAGCTTGTGCTACCAAGCGAGGAGAGAAGCACAAGCTCTAATCCTCAGCCTGCAAACTCCTCCAAAGAGGATCCCTGCTGTTGGCTCTCCTCCACAGCAGCTGTTACTGCGTCAGAAGAATAGGTTCTGCCAAGGAAGATTTTTCCATTTTACTTTTCTTTTGCCAACATCCTTGAGGGCCATGTCACTTTAAAAAAAAAAAAAAAAAAAAAAAAATTATATCCAAAAGAAAGCAGATATGAAGTGGAGGCGACCTGGCAAAAGGATTGGGTGACAAGGCCAGGAAGCAAGCAGTTAGTGCTGGGCTGTCACCAGATGCATTGCGGTCAGACCGCACATTAATAAGCTGCGACAGGCATAATGATGGGCAAATGTTTGCCTATAAAGCTAACTGCTTCATACACAGACACAGACATTGAGAAGCTCCGGAGAATGTTTCTAGCCCCTGTCTTTGCAGAGCAAGGCTAGACAGTAAGGACTCAGAAGAGGGGAATCACAGAGTTCAAATAAAAAGCCTTCAAAGGCTCTTGGTGCAGCTGAGCATGCAGAAACACACACGCGCTTCATGCACTATGGCAAAAGGGTTAAAATGTCAGTGTGTGTCAAAGCACTTCATACACTATGCCTGAGCTCTTCCCAGGCTGGTGCAAAAGTCTCTCCTCCTGCTGGCAGCATCTGAGAGAGACAAAAGCACGGCCTTCCAGAAGCGTTTTTGCTGAAGGACATTCCTCCTCCTCCAGCCTGGAAATCCAGATCCTCATAAGTCTTTGTACGGGAGGTCCACATTATGTATTTCAGCTGTTTAATGCTATAAGGGGCACATCCAAAACCTGCTGAAAGTTTTGTGTTGTGAGGTGGATCAGGCCAGCAGCAGGTACATAACATGTCCTGAAATCTCAGACTTGCAATGGATTTGTTCTCTGGGAACGGAGAGACGAGCAGCAATCTGCTGTGACAGCAGGTGGCTTGAGGAGTATTTACTGAAAGATGGATTTTCCTCCCCATCATACCCAGAACAATGCAGTCGCGCAAAACAAAGTGATCACAAAAATTACACACACTGACAGAACCAAAACATGTCACAAGAAAGATGCCTTCTGGCATTGTTTTGTTGTTTTTGTGGGAGGCATCCCAGTTGGGTACCGAAAAGCTCCCAGCACTCCCATCAGCTATTTGATCAGTTTAAAACAGCTCAAAGAAATATTGCAGCTTTCTCCCTGTGATAGTGATCAGGCATGGTTTTGACTGAAGTAGCTCTTCTCTTTAGTAAAGAGGACTTCCCTCGAAGCCATCTAGCTTGAAGGACATGCAATGTTCCAGCTTGCAGGATCTATTTAAACCCCATGAAGTTTAAAGTGTTCCTGGGCAAGTCATCTCAGAGACAAGCCTACCAGGCAATGGCAAAGAGGATGCTCTGAGCTTGTAAGGTGAAGAGCTTGCTCCCCACCCTCAATCCAGGGAATTTGGTAGACTTGACTGCCTGGCCCTCCTTGTGCCATCTCACAATATTCTTGGTTTTAGGGACTGTACCAAAGGATTTGTGTAATGGGCTAACAAAGGTGGTAACAGTTGAGACTCCTAGAAACCCTCTAGGGAAATGCATCTGAGACCTACTGACCTTCTCCATTAGATCATGCATTGCCGATGCCTGATGCGATCTTGACCTCTCAATCCCATCATGATATCATCTACGTTTTCACACAGGCAGAGGCAGATGAACTGAATCCCACCAAGCAGATCCAAGAGAAAATTTTCCCTCCAGAGACATACCCTGTTCCATACTGAGAAAAGCCTCCATTGCTACCCAGGGCTACTGGTGACCTCAGTGCCTTCTTGTCACTGTGTTCTCCACAGATTCTGGTCATAAAGGTAACAGGCAGGCATTTCCCTGACATACATCTCAAAGATGATGTGAAACCATCAGGCAGAGCTAGAGAAGGGTGCCCTCTGTAGGGTGCACATTCCTGTACTGCTGCCTGAGGTGGAGTGCTCTTATAGAACATTTCAAATTAAACATGCTCGTGTTCATAAGCTCCAAAGGGAGGGAAAAAAAAAATCTTCTGTAAGCTTTTAGAAGGAAGGCCAGAGGACTGCTGGATCACTGCTTGGAAAGGGCAAAGTTGGAGCAGAGCTTAATATTAGATTAGCGAGAATTTTAGATGGAAAACACTCCAAAACCACTTGTACGCTGAGTTAGTACTGAAGGGTACCCTGAAGGTTTTCAATCATTCACAGGCCTTTGGCACCAGCAGCGATGTTTACAACCTGAACTGACTTTGAAGACATGGCTCCCAGCAGCCATTGCAGCTATTGGCTTAAGAAACTGCCAAATGTGAAAAGGAAATTAATCTACCCTATTGCTTTTGCAAGATTCTCAATAACAGTGAGCCAGAGCGACAAGGATGGCAAAAAGGGGCCTTAAATAACTGAACAGAAAGACGGCTCTGATATGGCCTCTCTTGCAAGGATCATTCCTTCTTCTCACCCATCAAGATTGTTTCTGCTCCTGCTTAAAAAAAAAAAAAAAAAAAAAAATTACATAAAAAACCCCAAAAGTTGACAGTGTGTGACTCCTTTTCTCAAGTATGTACATACCATTGCTTATGGGAAACCATGGCTATGCACATGCCATTCTCCTGACTCTTAGAAACTCTTACACACTGTCAAAAATCTTCCCAGAACTATGACTGAAGACGGTTGCCAACACAGCGAAGTGTGAACCTGCAATTCAGCAGCCCATGGGCAAATGCTGTTCGCTTGCATCCACGTTTCCCTCCAAATCTGGCAGCTTGAGAGCTCCAAAAGCTTACAAGCACACCTCCTGCCTCCAGTGAGAGGTCCTCATTCCTCCTCCTCTGAAATGACAAGCTGCATTAGACCGTTCAGAATCACATTTGGTTCTCATTTTCTAACAGACATTCAAGATAATATTTTTAGAAGAAGCTATACTGGTATTTGCAAAAAATAGATGCCTTTGCTTTTATCCCAAATGGGGTCTTTTCCAAGTTTCTTTTCCTACTTTAGTCATGTCTCCAAAGCTGTTTGCATTAAACAATCCAATTCTAGAAGCGCATTAATCAGACTCTCTTTGGGCTCCTATAGCATATCCTCCCTCTGTGTCACAAGTCAAAAATACAATCAGCTCAACTATAACCTAATTCTCTTCCCCAGTAGAGGAGCCCCCAATTTGAGGGCCATGTATGGGTGACAGCAGCTTCAGTCAGCGTTTGCATGGTGCCATTGATGTCCCTGCATCAAGAGGAGCTGCTTCCCAAGACCAGCCTGCCACCGTGGGGATTCTGCCCTTACCGGTCCCTCACAGGTGAAAAATGAGGACCGACAGCCTGCTGCAATCCATCAAACGGAAAGGAGAACCTCCTCCAGCATGGGCTGGCTTTGTTAGGTGCTGGCCTTCCTGCCTGGCTGCATTGCTGGCAGGAGGCCATCAGAAATCTGCTTTGGGAACCGTTTTCTCTGCTTGGCTATGTTTTTGGCTCTGCTGAAAGTCTGGCAGGGCGAGGGAAAAGACATCCCTGATGGCTGTGAGGGCTCTGCTGACTGCTGGCAATGAAGCTTGAGGCAATTCAGCAGCACAGAAGTGAGCCACAGAAACACAGACAGGTTGGTTTGTTGGGTCTTTTTAGCAGATTCCTAGAAAAAGGACCTGGGTTTAATAAGGTGTTGCAGTAGCATCAGAGGCGAGGCAAGCATGGGGGTCTGCAGATGGGCTGGCACTGAGCTGTGGACAGCCCATAGCCATGGGACCAGGAGAGCAGAGTAAGACAGGGGTCCTGGGGTCTGGCCCCTTCCCCTGGTGTCTGCAAGGGCCCCTCAGCGATGCTGCAAGCACTGGGGATGCACCTACCCTGAGCAAGGACCATCACCATGGGCTTCTGTGAGCCTTGAATCAGGGGATCCTTCCCCACCATCAGCAGGGTGCAACCTGCCTTTCCTGGGCAGGCATGGACAGAATGGACCCACGAGCCCACTCAGACCAGGGACGCTTTTCTCCAGCAGCAGGGCAATATTCCTGCTGACAGGAACCAAAGGGAAGAGCAGGAAACTAAAAAAGAAACCATTCACGACCTTAAAGATACCAGAGGACACAAAGATCAATTGCCATCATACCAAACGCACAGGCAGGCAGCAACCCCTCACTCCTTAACCAGTCCCTGGGAACCACAGTGGGGTTAGCAAGGAATTGGGCAAATCTGTCGATGAAGCATGAGGTCCTCAACACAGATCTGGCTTACCCCCTGCCAAAAAGCTGGCCAGGCACTGCATTTTACCAAGCTGAATGAGATGAGCTTTCTGGTCCTGTTAAACTTCATCAGCCGGCCCATGCTGAATTATTTAGAACCATCTTTTATTAATCTACCACTGTTTTTTTTTTACTCGACCTCTAGCAGGTCACTTAACCACTCTGAATGGATTGCACTAGTTTCATCCCCACGTGACGATGCTGGACGGACGTGATGAGGGACAAGCCATTACTTTGCTACTGCTTCTGGAATGCTTCAGATGCCAGTAGACTAAAGCAGCCTGCTGGATAACTACATCATTTGATTTACCCTCATGCTTAGTGGGAGGTCTTGCCTAAGCATACAGATTGTATTGCTGGGTTATGACAACACTTTTATTTAGAAAAATCCTAGGATATTTTATATACCTTTAAAACAAGCTTAGCACACCCAAAACCAAGCAAACACTGATTAAAATACTGCCAGTGCCAGCACAGGGGCCAAACAGCAGCACTAGAAATTGGGCACTGAAGGGAACATAACCCCAGCCCAGCCCCTTCCAGAGCCCACCACCACCCATCACTAGCCCTCTGGGTTGCTCACGGTGCTGCACTGCCAGGAGAGGAGATGTCTGCTCAGGAGACCTCAGGTCCCCCAGGCACAGTACAAGCCCATCTGAAGTCCTATCCCACTGACAAGGAAAGTGGCAGAAAGCCCCTGCATGGGTGTCAGGATAATGATCTGTGACTGGCCAGAAGGAAAGGTGCCAGGAGAGCAGAGGTTATGGTGTTGGCACCTCAGACAGCTCTAGGACTGATTTCTGAGGATCTATATTTGGGACATGAGCAGCTAAACTAAGTTTATGCAATCAAAATTCCCTCCGCACATATACAGGATCAAAAGCCTCAGGCTAAGGAGTCTAGGAAATAATCCAGCATTGTTCCCCAACAGATCAGCCCTAAATCTTTGCAAAGTGTGCTACAATGTGGGTGCTGGGCTTAAAGATCAGAGACTTCAACAGGGCTTCATCAATTTACTCCTGCTGGGGAAGTGACCCCAACTATTCAAAGCCCTCAGAGCTCACACAACTTTCACAAGGTATGCACATCCTATTATTTTTATGCCTTATTCACCTTTGAACACCCACCTGTGCTGATCACTTACTATGGCATGCAAGATCTTCTGTCTGATGTTTATTGATTAACAAGAGCCCACAGACCTGGTACTACCCAGTGGCAGTCACATGGAGGTGGCATGATAAGTGCAGTACCAAGCATGGCCAGATGCACCAAACTAGCAGAAGAAGGAGCAGAGAGCAGACCTGGTAAAGGTCCCCTTGGAACAATAAATCTATATATCCCCCTCACGCTTTAAGTGGCTGGAGAGAGCCTGCAACTGGCCATGCCTGTGAATCCAAGGTACTTTAACTTGCATGAAAAATTCTAAATAATTTAACTAAGTAAGTAACCTTGTGCCAAACAAATGTAACCGTATCTACTCCTGCAGGAACAGAGTAGATTTATTTGTCGCTCAAGGTTTTCAAGCTCTTACAGATAAAGCAAGACACTGTAATATTGATAAGATATCTGAATTTGTTTTATAAATGCACCGTGAATTCCTCTCTCTTCTATAGGGAACTGGATCAATCCTGCCAGCATGCAGTCACGCAGGGCCTACAGCTCCAAGCAGATCTCTGGTTTGACCAAACCAAAGGTCATATTTTCAGTCTCCACTCACTGGCAGGTGGATTTTGGCAATGAGACTACTTCTAGTTAAGTATCTGCCTCCCAAGGCCAAGCAGCTGATTTCTAACAGCTCCGTAAAGAAGCCTGGGCAGGCGGGTGACAAAGGCAGAGCACAAGGTCTTAATACTTCCAAAGGTGACAAACTGCCTACAAAATAAGTCAAGCCCTGACCAAAGGAAAGTTGTAGAGAACCACAATGAGAGAGGCAAAGCTCATTTTCACAGCAAGACAATAGATGATAAATAATCCAACCAGCATAAACTGACCAGCATGATAAGTGACAGGGCAGGCTCCAAGTGGCCCATGTCTTATTTTGTACTTGAAGTTTATAACAAAATTCTAGATATTCTGGTTTATCTCTGACCTATTTGAACTGTGCTGCAAGCAAACAGCTGAGGCCTGAGAGTTGCTTTCTTCCTTGGGTCTGACAAGTACGGGCAAGGATGTAACATCTATTTTGACGAAGACTCCCTTTTTGAAAATGCATCCTGTTTTTGCTGGTGCTCT
>VZRU01014469.1:118596-129255 GCA_013398155.1 Pedionomus torquatus
CCTGAAGTGCCACATCTACACATTTCTTAAATACCTCCAGGTGTGGTGACTCCACCACCTCCCTAGGCAGGCTGTTCCAGCACCTGACCGCCCTTTCTGTAAAGTAATTCTTCCTAATATCTAATCTAAACCTCCCCTGCCACAACTTCAGACCATTTCCTCTGGTCCTGTCATTACTCACTTGGGAGAAGAAGTCATTACCCACTTCCCAACAACCTCCTTTCAGGTTGCTCTCCAGAAAAGATCCAAATCAGTATATACATAGCTTACATCTAGTACACACAGAGATCACATTTTCTCATGTCTTTTGCTACCTGTCACTGTACGGCCATGTCCCAAGCACCGCCACCGATCACATTGACTTTCTCCTCTTGCTGCTTCTCTCACAGCCCAAAGCTGTCCACTTTTCTCCAGGGTTTGCTTCCCGATGGCTCCAGATCATGGCTGCTCTTGTGGCTGACAAAACAGTTCACGTTGCTGCATAACGCGTTCCCTGTGAGGAGGGTTCTCTGCAGCTGGACCTCAGCTGAAAGGAGCACCGAGCCAGGCACAACCTTCCCTCCTGACTGCAAAGGCAAATGCTTCGTGATAGAGGCACAGGTTGCAAGACTTTGGCATGGATGCCAACATACAAAGAGTTAAGTCCTAAATCCTCAAAACCATTTGGTTTTAACAAATAGGACAAGTATGGAATTCCTGAGCAGAGGACAAGCCCCCTGCCCTTCTTCACCATGCAAATCACACCGTTACACTGCCCAAAGCACCAGCAGACACTCAGCAAACCGGACTCACCTACCAGGAGGGCCTGGGGACAGTGGTCCCACCCCAGCTCTTGTGGGGGATGCACAGGGACACCAGCCTGCAGCAGTGGTGGGGAATTCACTGTCCTCCTTCAGGCAAGATGCCATTTCTCTTCAAGTTTTCTTCTCCAGGAGGCGGGATGCAATTATTTTGTATAAAGCAAAGCTGTTTGCTTCCCAGTTTGTGCTTGCCTGCCCACTGCCCTGAGAAATGAGAAGCGTGGGAGATAACCCTTGCCCATGAAGCTTCTTTCCCAGTTGAAGACAAATGTGGCGGGAGAGCAGGAGTGACAACCCACCCTGAAGAGGCACCTGAAGTCCCAGTGGGTCATGGCTGAATAGGCCCAGAGGAAGGATGACTAAGACCCAGAGCTATCTGCTGCTGCTGATGCTCTCACGTAGCTCTGGCCTTTGAACACTGGCATTCAGAAGATGTTCTAACTTTACCGCCCACATAAACATCCACTGGGGCTGCTATCTGGGGGGAAGAGGGAGCTAAATATTTAATTTCAATCTATTTCATCAAATATTTAGTCTACTTAATATTAATTAAATCTTGGTCTGAATAAACAACAGCTAAAAATTCACCTCTTCCTCCAAACATCTGATAACTTGAACATGCCGGTTTATGCCATCCTAATTGAGATGGCAATTAATAAGGGGGGTGGATCCTATCTTTATATTTCCAGCTGCTGGAATTGCTGTGGTGTGTTGTTGGCCGCCTCTAGCCTTTTAGCCTGAATCTTTCTGAGGCTGGGCATACAGTAGCATCATCTGGTTTACAGCGACCATTTCCACACCCTGCTCATTTTCCATGGATTTTGTTTGTCACCCAACAAGCGTGTGCCCTCATCCCACTCCCAGATGCTGTTACATCCTCAGCAGTAGGAACTGCTGAAGCGAAGGTGATGAGAAAAGCTTTTTGACTAATGCCCCTCACAGGTAGATGTGACTGGTGTGAATCGTTTCATGGTGCCCAGAACACCCTCCTGACACAGCTGCACATCTTGGACACCACCCAGCAGCAAGGCCAGGAACAGGCATTTCTGGGGACAATGAGCGACAGCCACAATAGGAGCAGGTCACTTCCACTACAAAGGATTTAAGACAACACTGGGCTAGGAAGGCAGATGCCACCATCACGCCTCCTTTACAACTGTCTTATTTTACTACAGGAAACCTTCTTTGGATCAGACCCCAGTCATATCAGCCAGAACACATTTTCTAATTAACCCCAGCAGAGCCCAGAGTGATGAAAGATTGCCCAACACGCAACACTCCTTACCTTGCTTTCCTCGGTGCGTGCCCGGTTGAGCAGAGCAGCATTTAGCTCTTCTTTTCCTCTCTGCTGGACTGTTTTAAAGCCATCTCACCCAAACACTGACCAGTGTTAATGTCAGTAATTACACTGCTGTTCAAAGTGTATCAGATGCATCTTCATTATCCTGAGACAGCGACACCAAAGGCCCTATGACGGTAAATCTTTCAATTGT
Organism: Pedionomus torquatus; assembly: GCA_013398155.1. Lineage (NCBI taxonomy): Eukaryota > Metazoa > Chordata > Aves > Charadriiformes > Pedionomidae > Pedionomus > Pedionomus torquatus. Next base: position 120,890 of record VZRU01014469.1, read on the forward strand.
AAGTAAGTCAGATTATTCCATTTAAACTGGCCATTTTAACTCTTCTGGCCCCACAAAATGTTGAGGCTGGCTTAAAAACCACAAGATGTGAAATGATTGTTGAAAATAATAAATGGAGGATTACTTTTAATTCATGTCTCTGAAGGTTAAATCTTCGGGCTGTGCTTAGGTTACAGATCAAATAAATAACCCAGAGATCGGGGGGACTCCTCTCTCTTTTCACATTGGACATTTGGTTGACTTTGGTCATGTCACTGCTCTGTGTTTTGTGTACCCCCTTGCAGAACAGAAAAACTTAGTCATGCATTTGGAGTCCCCTGCAGAAAGATGCCCTGTCTGGGTGATGGCAGAGCAGAGCTGAGGGATGGGGAGAGGCTGCAAAGCACCAGGCACAGCCATGGTGAAATTAAGAGGAAGCTCATTCAGGCAAAGCTTGTTCAAAGAGCCATTTCAGGTCAAATTTCTGCATCAGGAAACCATGAACAAACTCAGCTTTACACAGGGAGACCTTACCACTCAATTACACAGGGATGATTGCAGGGATAATTGCTAGGGAAGGGGATGCTCTGCCAGGGTGTAAATCAGCATCGCAGGACCCAAGCTGCGCAGGGCTGCCACTCACAGGGTCTAACCCTGCACCTCTGAGGCTGCAAGAGGAATCATTTATCCAAATTTTTCCCATGGCAAAAGTTGTCCTGGTAATAAAAGGCGAGAATTCAGCATTTCACTTTTTTAAAAAAGTTCAGTCAGTTCAGAAAAGCAGAAGGTTGGCTATAGTGTCTTAAATATTTATCTGTACATTCGTTTTATTTTTTCACTCAGAGAATTTTTCAGTAACACCTTACGGTTTCAGTCTCCAGATGAATGCTTAGCAGCAACTCCACGCATGCAGATAAAGGCAAAGCAGCCTTCAGTGGGAATTATTTTATGAGAGATGTCCAGTGGTGGGAAGCTCTTTCCTTTTTTTCTGTGGAAAGCAATTGAAAAACAAGCAGGGAAGAGGCCATAATGTCATGGTCTGGCAAAACACAACTGTTTCAATCAGCAAAGAAGCAATCAATTCTTTCTTGTAGCAGCTGATTTAAAACAAATGTTTCCCATTGCTGGGAGCGAACCCTACGGCAGGTCACACAGTTCTGGAGGACCGCAAGCCTGCTCCTGCAAATGAGATGCCCCGGGCTGTGCCCAAACCAAGGCGGGCCAAACACTGCAAGCATCGCACCCGGGGAACGAGGGATGTTTAGATCAGCTCGTCTCACCTCCTGACAAACCCCGTTCACCCCATCACTCTCGCATGGAGCCGATTGCTGGCTTTTGACTCAAGCACAGTTTTGGAAGCCATCCAGACCTCCCGCTGCAGAGCATCGCTGAAGGGAAACTCACAGTGGTGGAATTTCTCCATTGGTGCAAAAGGCACCGCTGGCCCCAGGAAATCCCTGAATGCCTAATGACCCCTGAACCTCCTGGGAAGGGTCCTTACTCTTCCCTGTTCCCTAAAATCTGCTACAGGCCACACTCAGAGCCGCAGACGAAGAGCAGGATCTTAAATCCAAGCCAGCATGGATGGTCCCTCCTAACTTAGCCAATGTGGAGTTGACAGTCACACTAACAGGCTAAACCAGAGCCAGCTTAAGCAGTTTTAAGCCAGCAAGTTTACACCTTTACTGACAGACACCTACGTTCAAGTAAGGGATATGCCTTTCTGCTCCCTTTCATGGTTTGTCTTCATCCCTGTTTGTTGGATTTGGGTGCTGGGTCCTATCTCACATCTCTGTACACCTGGCTGTGGGATGTTGTCCTCACACCCTGGTGGTACTCTTTGGGAAATGAGCACTCCTAGGGGACAACTCCAATGGCCAAGAAGGTCCCTTGAGAAAGAAGAGATGCTGAATTACTAGCTCAAGCATCAGCTTCTCCATTCAACATCTCCCAACAACGCCTGCTCCATGACAGCAGGTCTCCTTCTCCTCTTCTTCCAATAAACCTCCTACCTGTGACCAGCCATGGTCTGACATAAGGAAGGCAGGTTTTATGGTGCTCCCCACAGCCCTGTTCACCACCACCCTCTCCTGCTCCACTTCGAGGACATTTGGGAGCGTGCTGTGGCCTTGTGCAGCATTACTGCAGTGTGACCCCCAGCTGGAATTTCACTTGGACTTCCCAGGGCCCAGACTACAACCCCCTCTGTGAACAGAAGGGTGAGGATCTGGAACGTTTCTGAGCTGAGTGAGTACTAGTGGCTAACACAGGGGTTTCTGCTAACTCTATTCTCTCTTCACTCCGTTTCCACAGCTTAGGATAAGGCACAGCAGTCACAGGTACAAATATTTAACAAGTCACAGAGAAGTTGCTAGAAAGCAGCTGCAAAGAGTGTTTCATAGCAGAGACAGTGAGACAGCTCCAGGTGTAGCTGTCTGCCAGCACACCGGCTGTGATAAAGAAGCAATCTCGACAGACTTTGAACTTTTCTAATAGTGAAAGAACACGGAATATTAAGAAATAGAGTATAACAAAGCTGATGGAAGCCACACCAGCAGCAGGGTCAGGCACCCAACCCAGAGGGAAATCCCAGGGTACCTGGTTCACCCGTGGGGAAGGGGATGCTGGGTGGGATGGGGTTACTTACGTCAACAGGATGGCTGAAGGATGTGGATTGAAATCTTCATGGAGGTTCTTCCAGGCCTGGGAAACTCATTTAGTGTAAGCAGAATGATTCAGGCCAGGTCCATCCCTCGCTGGAACAGTTTGGAGAGGCTCCTCTGTGTCATCAGCTCCTTGTCCCAAGAGAACAGGGACCAAAACCCCAGAGATACAAATTCACATGTCAGTTGGCCAAGAGGGTCAGGAACAAGTCCTGGGCAGGCAGTCGCCAGTCTCTGCAAGGGCAACCCTGCTGGTTGTGCATCTCACCCCTGGGGATATTTTGGGATACTTGCCACACCAGACCACCTCATCTGAGCTCCTCCATGACCCTGAGCTGGCACCTTTGGGCTTTCCTCGGGGGCCCCCACACAAGGGGTGGAGTGCAGGGTCACCCGTACTGGAAAGCTGTGGTGAAACCCCTCCCAGGGACAAAGCTGACAGTGTCATTTCTGCCCACTGTTTGCTGTTGCTGGCCTGGCTGGCTCCCACCCCACCGGGGAGGCAGGTCCCCCTCCCTACCCTCACACCATTAACCTTTTAGCCCCAGAATAAAAGGCTATAAAAAACCAACCAAAGTTCATTACAATCTCTAATGCGTTATTTGCATGGCAATGAGCTGGGAGCAACGAGGCAGCTTTCTCCTGCTGGGGAGGGGGAAGGAGAAGAGATGGACATTAGGACCTGGTAAGGGTGGTGGGACTCAGCCCCACAGTGAGACAGGGCAGGCACAGAGGTGAGCAGAGCTGGACATGGTTATAGCAAAGCTGGAGGGAGCATTCCAGTAAAGCCCACAGCAGCATGACCCCTAGCTCAGAGGTAACGGGGCTGGTCCTCAGCTACCAAAGGGAAGGTGATGGTGGTTTCACCCCAGCACCTCCACCACACAGCCCACAGTCCCCCACGGTTGCTGCTGCCCATCCCCAGCAGGCCTGGAGGGTCCAGGACACAGCTGAAACCAAAATGACTGACAGTTCAGGGAAGATGAACTAAAAGCCTGAGTCGGAAGGTGGGAAAGGCAGAAGGATGATGGAAGTCCAGACACTGGACACAAGGATGGGCAGGCAGCTGTACTGCATCAGACACAGAGACTCACTGCCCCCAGCTAAAACAGCCCCTTTTATTTGACTGGGCTGAAGGTTTTGGGAGGGACACAACCCTGCAGGCATGATTTCAGTTTTTTGCACCTCACTTGTACTTTTGATGGGAAACTGGGAGCAATCAGACATTTCAGCTGTGCAAAGCTTCATTGACATTTCTGTCACCAGAAACTTTCTTTTGACATTTCTGCCCACCAGAACACTGCCTGTACTAGAGGTTTGACCAGAGGGCTTTCTGAGCACCTCCAACTGCAACCTTGGTGGCAGTGGCAGAGTGGGGCTGAGACCAGCAGCTCCAGCTCTGGACTCTGGTGACTTATTTTCTCACCAAAGAAGAGGCAGAGCAAGGAAGCAGGGTGACTCCAGGCACCCCAACACTGGTAAGACCAGGAGCCAGAGATCCCAAACGGTTACACGTGCTCCAGGGCAAAATAAAGCACAGGATAAAGCACTTTCAGGATCAGCACCTCATGTATCCCCCATTTTGGAGCTACTTGGCAAAGAAGGAATCCAGCTGAAGCCAACGGCAAGCAGACCCTGGTGTCCTCAGGGAGGCAGGAGCCACACAGCACTAGGACTTCATTTGGTGGGAGAACGATCCCCCATCACCCTCCTGCAGGGGTAAGGACAAGTGAGCCCAGAGAGCTGGCTCTCCAGGGCTGGAAACAAAGCCACATTCATATGGATACTCCTGAAGATATTGAGAAATATTGCCTTCCAGCCTAATCATTTCTAACCCCATCTGCAGCTTAATTATTAAAAACCTTCTCAACTCAGTAGCTGTAAACGCTGCACCAGCCAGGCATCCCCAGCAATGGTGCCAGGCTGCATTTCCAGGGAGCAAATCACACCCTGAAACCCTAAAGTCTTTAGGTGTTTTGTTTAAGAAACACGTGAATGCTCTTACTGTGGCATGAAAGGGGGTGGGGGAGGGAAAAAAAAAAAAAAAAATCAACCAAGAAAAATCAAGGACTCGTTTGTTATTACGCCACTGCACAATGAACGGACCCATTGTTCCCTACCTGGGGTAACAACGCCTTTCAGAAAACACGAGTGCTTTTCCCAATGTGTCCTTTAAAAAAAATTGTCAAGACCAAAGCTGCCGGAGGGTCGGTGAACAGCTGGAAAAAAGACAAAATAAAACAACTAACAGATTATCCAGAGGGTTTGCACACTTGATCTGTAAACGCTCTTTTATTTAATAAAAATAATCATCCATTATAGCAACTTCTGCTCGTGGTTTCTTTGTTTTGTGGTTGTTGTTTTTTTTACAGTAAAGCACAGTTTATTTGCTTTCCTCACCTCTTGAGGATTCAATTCTGAAAATGCAAGTGAATGTAAACATTGCTCTCCAGGTCCCAAGATGCATCCGGGGACCCTTGGAGTTAATTACAAAGTCAAAAGAGAGAGCAAAATCAACAAAACACTTCACAAAAGTAAAAAGTTATTTTCTTTAAAATCCCTTCCTGTGCACCGTACAACTTCAGAAAAGGCAAATTCATCCTATACACGAGACTTACACAAACTTCACTTTCTCCAAATAATTTCTCTGATTTGACAGTATTTGATAAAGCTGTTTCCATAACATGAAAAGGTTTACAAACCCATTCATTGTGACGGATCAAAAGTTTTTCCTTTTAATATTCTCCAGAAAGTTCTTCGTGGCACAAATTTGTTCTGTCCGTTTTTGTTTGGGGTTTTTGTTTGTGGGGATTTTTTGTAGCAGAAAGAGCTGAAAGACATTTCAGGAAAGGAGCGTAAGAGCGGTATTAACTCTCTCTCCTGCTCCAAACTCATAATATTTACACATTTCTTTGTTGGTTTGGTTTTTTGGTTTGTTTTTTGTTGTGGTTTTTTTTTATAAGGGGGGAAAAAAAGCTTAATTACACTACAAAATACTGGAAAAATTGTCAGTTAAGTTTCCCATTTCAGAGTGTTGTCCTGTATCAGACTGAAGGAGGGATGCTTTCCTATTTCCTAAGGAAGATGAGACTGGCAGATTAAAAACTGAACTCTTCTGCCTCGGTTCAGAGAGGTGGAACAGCCCCTGCCCACAAACCCTCTCCTCCTCGGCAGGAAATCCCACAGGAGTTAAACCATCACGAATCAATACAAATGAGATAACGTGATACATGGAACCCTGCGATTCCTTTTGAAATGTTATCTATTTACAGGTGGAGGTGGGGGAAGCGAGTTCGCACTGAACACGTTTCGGTGCTGCAGCGTGGTGTAATACCAACGGAGATTAACTGGCAGGGAGCTTGGCCAGGTCCCAAGCCTCAGCTTGAACGGGACACCGCTTGCCACTCCATCGCCCGGGACATCCCCGCCTGCACAGCAAAGCTACCCCTCCGCCAGGTTCTGCTTTAACGAGTAACGAGAGGGCAGTCACCACTTCAGCTGTGTTACAGCACAGGCAACACGGAAAGTAAACAGAATCAGGTACAATACAAAAAAATAACAACAGAAATAGCCAGTCTGGTGAGGTCTGTGATACAAAACAAACAAAAAAAACCCCGACAGGACAAAATATTGGAAATTTTGGTAGAGTTATCAAACTGTCAGGTAGGGGGAATGGCTCTAGTTGTTCAGTGGTTTTGTGTGAGGGGAGTTTTGGGGGGTGGGAAGAGAGGGACTTTTAAGGTGTCAAAGATAATTAAAGCATTCACAGTTTCAAAGCTGCTTGCCTTACAAAAATTAAGACATTCAGATTCAGGGATACAATACTGTATTTTACAAGGGGGTTAAAATTAATTACACATACAACAAGAAGAAGAAAAAGGAAAAAAGATACACCAAAATAAAAAAGCTAACACCTCTGGGGTGGTGTACTCCCTCTGTGCTGTTCATCTCACAGAGCTGCACGTTGTTTTTCCTTAAAGAGTCAAACTGAGCAGTCAATATCCACTGCGAGATTCTGGCAAAAGGAAAAAAAAAAAAAAGAAAACTAGCAAAACAAACCAAGTAAGTCAAAAGCCATCCTCCCCTGGAAAGCCGAATGCCACCGCTCGGACTTCCACTTGCCTGCTGCTCCTCGCTGCTGCTGCCCGGCGTTTCCATAGGCTCATCTCGGCTTTTAAAGGCTTCCTGCTCACGAGCCGAAGGAAACCATCCCATGCAAGCACAGCCCAAGACAGCCATGCCTTACTCTCCTACAAAGTCTTGAATTAGTCCTGCCCATCACAAAGGGTCCTTCAAACAATCCTTTTCCTCTCTATCCTGCAGAGGATCCTTTTGAAGGCCCGTCTGAAGTCGTGGTTGAAAATGGTATAGATGACGGGGTTCAAGGAGCTATTGCAGTAACCGAACCAGAAGAAAAACTTGAAGAGGGTGTCAGGCACGGAGCAACTCTTGCAAACAGCCATCAGTGTGTAGGTGAAGAAGAAGGGGAACCAGCAGATGACAAAGACCCCGATCACCACCGCCAGCACGAAGGTGAAGCGCTTCTCCCGGTTCTGCCTGCCCCTCCACCGTGATCCTTTGGTGTTCCTCTCCTCCTCTGCCTTCTGGGGCAAACTGTCCCCAGGCTTAATCTGGCTTAGTTTAGTCTTAGTCTTTCCCCTTGATGGTCTTTCTGTCTTCTTACACTGGTTGTTCTCCTGGTGCTCGGAGGAAGAGGTCTCCTCCATGTCTATGCCGTTGACCTCTCCCTCCTGCCCACCGCCACCTCCTGCTGCCTTCTCCCCATTGAGCTGGGCTGTGGCTGGAAGGTCCTCCTTGTCAGCCAAGCCATTCTGCCTCTTCTCGGGGCGCTCTGCCCGCTTGTTGGGTGGTACCCTGGTTCGCCTCTTCGCTATCTGGTAGATGCGCATGTAGACCAGGATCATGATGAGGCAGGGGGCAAAGAAAGAGCCGATGCTAGAAGAGATGATGTACCACTTCTCATCGTTGATCTTGCACCCTGCCACCCCCTGGTCAGCCTGCTGCCCGCTCTTCTTCTCGATGGAGATAAGTGGCGGGAAGGAGATGACGGCCGAGATGACCCAGACGATAAAGATGATGCACTTGATGCGGCGAGGGGTACGCTTGAGGTTGTACTCGATGGCTTGCGTAATGGACCAGTACCGGTCCAAGCTGATAGCACACAAGTGCACAATGGAGGAGGTGCAGAACAGCACATCCAAGGCCAGGTAGATCTCACACCAGACTTTGCCAAAGTACCAGTACCCCATCACTTCATTTGCTAGGGAGAAGGGGATGACCAGCGTGGCCACCAGAATGTCAGCCGAGGCTAAGGAGACCAGGAAGAGATTCTGGGGGGCCTTGAGCGCACGGCTGGTGAAGACAGCGATGATGACCAGGACGTTGCCAAAGACGGTGAAGAGCATGAGCAAGCCCGCCAGGCTGATGAGGGTGATGGTGGTGTGCAGGGGGTACGGCGTGCCCCAGCCCGGCCCAGCACCGCTGTCGTTGAAGGTCCCGTTGGCGCCGGGAGGGGGGTAGCCCTCCTCCTCCTCCAGCTGCCGCTGGTACTCCATGGAGGAGAAGAAGTGGCCCCTCTCCGTGAACGGGCGCTCCAGGTTAAACATCAACCCCGCTTGCGTGGACACCCCCGCCCTTCGCCCCCTGCCCCGCCCGGCTCCGCGGACTCTCCGCGGACTCTCCGCGGACTCTCCGCGCTCCTAC
>VZRU01014469.1:137853-189775 GCA_013398155.1 Pedionomus torquatus
CCCCCCCCAAGAGACTCAGACTAAGTTTAATCACCAGCTTTTGATTTATTTGCTTATTCAGCCCCATCAGCTGCTTTTCAGCACTACAAAATAGCTCTCTCCTCAGGAAACATTTATCCTATCTGGGAATACTATACCGAGGGCGGTAATGTGTAATCAGGACAAAGCACTTAGAGAAGGCAGGCTGATGTACTAGATGCTCACAGGAGAGGTATAATAGATCTCCACTTGTGCTTTTTCAACTCAGATTTTCCTTTTCCCTGGAGACATCACAGGTAGGAAGAAAAATTCCTGCCATACAAAATTCACAATAATCCATGTCTTGCCCTGAAATTTCCCAGAAAAAAAAAAAAGCAGCAGCACACACTGACAACCATTAATCTCTAGTGCTGCAAACAAACTTTCTTCCTTTGTTTTTTTTCCCCAAGAAGTCATTTTCCAGCCTGCACAGAGCAACACTGGCACATTCTTCTGCCACGGTTTTGTCTTTGCCCCGGGATGAAGGATACTGCCAGGCAGCGCTCTCAGCACAGGACACCATCCCCATCCTCACAAGGCTGGGTGTCTTTAACACCCACTGCCACTCCCAGAGCAACGGCTGTGGGGAGGGAAAGGAGGAATCTCGACTTCTTCACGTATAATTCTGCTATTCAGCCTGTCAGCACCAGCTAAGCACAAGGGCAGGAGGAAGGAAAGGGAAAGCACACTTTGTGCAAAAGGCTGGATCTCCCCTGCAGACAGGGAGCACTGAACCCGCCCCGGACTCTGCTTTCCACTCGTTGAGGACAAACCGTTCACTGTGTCACGACCACAACGTGGAAATTGCCATACAACACCCGAGCATCACCGGAGGCGTAGTCCCAGCACAGCCAAGACACATCAAGAGGAAAACAGCACAACCAAAATCTCCAGACTCAACCCTTTCAGGTCAGCGAGGCTAAAAATATCCCCCAGATCCTCAGAAAGGCAGCTCATTGCAGACTTCCGCTGGCTTTAATTGGCAGCCCCTCGAAACTGTTTCATTGAGGAGACGTGTATGGGATCAACCACCCACCCAGGAACCAGGCTCAGGTGCTTCCGAGGGTTCCTGGTGGCTCCAAGCATCAGGACACCTCACCAGGCCAGCCAAGTCCTCTGGAGCTGAAATCACTGAAGATCACCATCGATTCCTCACTACAATCCAAATCTCAATTTTTCCTTAAGAGACAAGAGCGGCAAAAAGAATCGTGGCAACTTCAACAAATATACTAAGAAAAACTAAATTTTTTAACGTTTCTGGTGGATAAAAATGTCTGTGTGAAATGAGAATGTCATTTTCTCATTAATATTTCACTAACAATTTAATTGTGGGAGCCTGTGCATTTTCCTAAAGCAAAAGCAGTAAGTATTATTAAGCATTACACATATTTCAGAACTCTTTACAGACTGCTAAATGCTCCACGTCACTTCAACAACGAAGCGATACATCCTTATTCCTAAATGGTTTGGAGCAAAGATCAGTCACAGAATTGCCATTTAATTGAAATTCATTCCTGTCTGAGTCTTGACACATATTCCAAGCCAAAGCATGTAGCCGGTAAGTAGTCAGGCATCAAAACCCTTCACAGGGACTCTGAGACACCGCAGAAAAACCTGGCTGGGGTCTGTAAATCAAGCGTCCACGCAGCCAACAGAGGAGCTGTAGAACACCACACAGCTGCGCCATCTGCAGCACATCCCTCTTTTGTATTTCCCTCTCCTGGCCATCTGTTCCCAAATCCTGTTTTTCTCCTGGTGTCCACAAAACCAGAGAAAAAGTCCTCGTAACCGAAATGAAGCACGTTCAGAAGAGGCACTGGATGCACCAACAGGTACACAGATCAGAAGCCACTGGTCCCACATCGTCTGTTTGCTCTCCCTGCGCTTCTCAACTCCCTTCAGCTCAGCGCAGCGTGGGAAGCAGCAGGGTGAGACAACAGGCTGCTTGCAAAAAAAAGAGGATAATCTGAAGGAGGAGAGATGGGAGGTGAGAGCAGCAAGTGGAGGAGATGAGATCAGGTGTGACACCCCAAGAGTTCACGGTGTAAAAACCAGGCACTGCTGGAAAAGCCCCTCCTTCTCATGGAGGATTCCGCTACTTCCAATACGGCTCTGTTTTAATGTGACATCAGCCCCCGCCCCCAAATTTCAAAAGCTTCTTCTCAAGAAGCGGTGGCCTGGCTCCAGGACCATCCATCCATCTGGTGGAACCACAGACCCAAGCATCTTGGCTCAGCTCTCCCGCTCGAGGGCAGCACCAGCCAGGAGACAACTGGCCGCAGGGCACCCGCTTACCACTGCTCAACTGGCGCTTGGGGAATTTCCTCCAGTGCCTTTCACCGCTTCCAGCCAAACCTCTGGCTGATGCTGCTGGGTATCTCTGCTGGTCCACCACAGCAGAACCATACGGCGCTGTCTGATGCAGATCCTTGGGAGGCTGGATGCCTAAAAATGCCTAAAAAGAAGTACTTTGCTTGGAGAAGACTACAAAACCTGAAATCAGAGCTGCCTCGCTGACCAGCGGCTCTGGGTCAAGGGCCCAGCTGCATTTCTCACCCTCTGCTATGCTGCCAAGGGGAGATGATTTTGGACTTCTCAGTTATAACTTCTCACTCAGGTCACATACTTGACAAGGACCAAAAAAAAAAAAAAAAAAAAAAGCAGAAGGGCATCCAAATAAAAAATTTGGGGCCATATATAGAGAAGGGTTTTAGTGTGGTATTCTTACCAGGGCTGTTTCCAAACAGCTCTATAAGGTTTTCATGGAAAAATGTATTTCCCTTAGAACTGTCCACATGAAGCTTGGAAATCCCTTCGGACAGCACAGTGGTAATGATGCAGGGTAAAAAGCAAACCAGCTACTACTAGGTCAAGCGAAGCAGCTACCAAACTACAGCAAATTAAGGATTCATGATGCATCTTAACAAAGAAATACTTTACCAACAGAAAGGAAAAAGAGAGTGTTGTGCAAAGAGCTTTTAAAACGTAGCACTTGTGTGCAATTTCGCAGATAGCATCTTACTCGGAGGCAGTGGGGCAGATTGATCTCTAAAGGCTCTTAAAAGGCTTTGCAGTGAAAAAAAAAAAAATGGTTGCAAGGCATAGAGTCAGGTCATTAACTGTGCAGCACAGGCTGCCAGCTGCTCACTCAAATACTCCAGATGGCTCCTCCTCTAAAACATCATCATTTGATCTTGGTAATCAAATTGTCTATCCCCCACTCTTGCAATCCTAAGTGAGGCAAGGCTTGTAGGAAGAGATGATGGATTTTATTTGACTGAGGTGTCTTGTGAAAACAAACCAAATTAGCTTTCAAGGCATTCAGCCTCTTCTAATTGTACCAAAGCTCACCATCTCCAGCCCTGTAACGCCTTTTTTCTGCCATTGCCACCACACACGAGGCACCAGCTATAACCTACAAAGCTGCCCAGTGCCCAGATCTTACACAGGATTTGCACATTAAACCACTTCAGCATACAGTGGGTACCTAAAATCCACAGCTTCCCACCAGGGGAATAAAAAGGACCTGTCACTGGAGAGCAGCGTTGGGAGACTCCGTATCCTGGAGCGCTTTAGGTGGGTTAATTACACGAAGATGTTTGTCTTGCCAGGGTCACCCAAGACACTGCCTGCACGTTTCTGAAGGCCTTTATTACAGCCTTTAGGACACAGGGTGGCAGAAACAAGACATTTTCTTCACTTTTTACTCAATTAGAGCCAAAATGTGTTGTTCTTCCGAAGGCTGGGCTCGTTCTTGGACACTCACTTCAATTCCTTGAACAGAAAGTGGTCATGGCCAGCAAGATCCCTTCAGACCTGGTGGCTGCCGAGTGCTGTCTGCAGGATGCTGTCTGCAGGTTTTGGTTTTTTTTAAAAAAAAAGCAACAACAACAACAACAACAAAACCAACCAAACAAAAAACCCAATAAAAATAATAAAAAATCTCAGCCCAAAACTAAAATAATTTCTTACACAGCTTTCTGCAAAGGCTTCAAGGAGAAAAATGAAACTCAACCAGTGCACTGTTGGTCTTCAGCTTCTCTTCCAAAGAAACCACACCACTAGAAATTTCCCAATTTTTTTCAGAAAACTTTGAGCTTTAACACTTTAAAAAGGCCAGCTGAAATACTTAAAAAGTCACGTCTTCCAAAATTATGCACTCCCACTAGCACGGCCAGAGTATTTTAAATCCTGGCATTATTTGAACCAGCATACATATGTAAAATTTCACACTGATTTTGTTCCTTATACCAAGTTGCAAGAGATGATGAAACTCAGTTAAAGCTAATCAAAGGCAACCATTCATTACCGCAGTGGGGGGCTGGCACCTGAAGTCTGAACCCCAATATGATCATTGCCCAGTGGGATTATTCCCCACTGGAGTTTAGCACTACACTTCATCGCCCACTCGGCTTTAATTTTCACAACGGGGCTGCACTTCTTTATTTCGCAACCCAGAAGTACACAGAAAACAAAAGAGCTTGCTAAAGGCCATGAATTAGGAAAAAGAATCTGAGCTGGGACAAGAAAACTATGGAGAAAGGCAGCCAGAATTATCACAGAATGGAAGAGGTTTTGTTTGAAAAGAAGGTAAAAAACAAGAACTCTACGATGGAGAAAAAAACACTGCCATTTTAAAAAATAAAAAACCTCAAGAGTAGTAAAACACAGATGAACAGGAAAAAAGACTGTTCATAAATTTCTCAAAATACGAGAACTAGCAGTCACCAAATGAAATAAGGTGCTGTGGTTTGAAACAAACAGAAGGAAGTACTTTTTCACCCAGCAAGTAATTATATTGTAGAATTATCAGACACAGGAAGTTGCAGAGGCCAGAAATACAAATAGATTTAGGATTAAAAAAAATACAAGAAAGGAAAAAAAATAAAAGAAAGCACTTCCTTCTGTGCATTTGCCTAATCTATCAATGGCTACTAAATGCAAGGATGCTGTTTCCTCGTTACAAGCCTTTCAAGACTCCGGCTGGTGAGGCCCAGAGCAGTGTGCTGGAGGAAAAGCAGGTCCCACACGCATCTGCCCCTCAGCCCCGTGGGACAGGGGAGGGATGGCACAAGGTGCAACGTCACGGCGCGAGAGAGACACTCGTGACGAGACTGGCCAGCTCCCGAGCTCGTGCTCAGATGGCTGGAGCACTTACAGCAACGGGGATCGACTCAACTCACCGACAGAGCTTTAGGCGGTTTGATCAGACCCGCCACTGATTTTAGTCAGCCAAGACCTGACGTAGGGACTGAGGAGCTGCAGGAGTGGCTGCTGCACACTAAAAAACTGGAACAGGTACTCATAAAGCAATCGGCTACAGCAAGTACACCAGTGCCACCCTCCTCATTGTATCCATCATCTGCTGAGGCCTTTCTATTCTGACTTCAAAGATACTAGCATTATTTATTTTTTTTTTGTTTGTAGGACATGAAGCGTGACCTTTGTGAAACAGTGTCCATCAGAATGAACTTTACAGAGTTACAAGGCATTGGTGTAGAGCTGTGTCATGTCAGCTTGGCAACGCTGCCTTATTTAACCAGAATTTTAAATGTCTGTCTGTCAGGTACCAGAATTCTATACCTACTTTAAATTTGTTGAAATGCATTTTGCACTAAAATCCAAGATTTATTTTCCCTTTCAGAGAGAAAGGTGGGTTGTTTTTTCACTCTATGCACTACTGTACTGAAAGTGAAAGGTTTTACCAACACCCCTGTTAGAAAAGGTGTCCAATCTCCATGACGACAGCAGTTACTGTCACACAACTTTTGAAGTTTCCTGTAATTGCTCTACATGAAAAAAAAAAAAAAAAAAATCTCTATTTCACTCGAGGTCTTTTGAAGAGTGACAAGTATATCATGAGAAAGCAACTCTGGATAGTTTGGGACACTGCAAAAGTTCCGACTTACATCCAAGTTCACGTTAGACTAAAAATACTAGAAAACTTTCAAAAGACTCAGTAGCAGCTTATTTACAAATATACTATTTATAATGAATGCATTGATACAGAATGACTCTTATAAAAAAGCAAGGCAATCTTTTATATAGACATAACAATCAACATTACAATAATTCAGATTAAAAGTACATTTTTGTAGACTGTTTACACTCTTGTTTAGCTTTTAACCACAAAATTAGTGTGGTCTGGTATTTTTCCACAGCAAAAGTTCTGTGCAGTCCTGGTTAAGACCTAAACATCAGAATAATAAACATAATTTTCTGAGCTTTGCTAACGTAAAAACAAAAAACATTTGTAGATACTATCATTTCTTTGTAATTGTCCTTACTGTGCCTTGAAGTTTGTCTTGTGCAAATTACTGCCAACTGCACATCTCTAATTCCTAATTAGAAGCTATTCTGGCACGCTGGTTTGATACAACCCAGGTGTGATACTGACTACATGAAAATCATTAGTTGCACCCAGATATGAAGCCTTCCCCGATATGGGTTTGCACAGTCTCAGAAATTCTATTGATTTGAGGGAGTTGAAAAAATAAAAAAAATTAAAAAAAATAAAGAAAAAATAACATCCCAAAGTTTTCTAATTGCTAAATAAAGGTATTTAAAGGTATTTCTCAAACTCCCAAGATTAAAGATGAAACCTGAATTCCAAGTGACACAATGGGTTTAAGCACTAACCAGCTGGACAGTCTGAGTACTAATTTTCTAAATCATGTACATGAGCAAACACGACCTTCAAAAAGTCTGAACATGCACTCATTAGCAAGAGGTGGACAAAAACCATAGAGAAAACCTTAAATCCAAGCGAGGTACTGAAGCAAATACTCTACAACCCAAACCTCTTTTTAAAAAGGGTGTGTGAATTTCAAAGTTTCCAATAGCATCTGATACATGGAAGAGTGCCAATTTTTACACAACTGCATTGACCCACCTTTATGTGCAGCACTTCCATAGACAGGTTTGGAGACGAACCTACATGAGACAGCCAGAGACACAACTTTAATGGGTTTACACTAAAATAAAACATTTTTTTGTGAGGAATTCCCAAACAACTTGCTATTTAGTAAATTTTAATGCGATATGTGACCAATATGAGTCACAACAGCAATTAGTCCTTTTTTTCGTTACTTAATGAATCCCTAACCTTCTTTACACTTTACCAGACTTCCATAATGTAGTCTATAGAACAGTCATTTAGTTTGTTAAATAAAGGCATGATCAGGATAGTGCCTTTATGGGCCACGTGTGTATGTACATATTCGTATATATTCTTCTGTACATAGCCACAGACACATACAAAATTGATATTTTGTCTATGGGCAAGCCACCAAGGTTGTGGTTCTCACCCAAAGTAAAGATTGTCACATTTTCAATAACCCTTCTAAATTCTTTCCCCTAGCATACCAAGGGGGGTCAAAACTTAATATACCTGCGAACCACCTGTTTCTCCATCTTGTCTTCAAAGATGGCCCAAAGAATTAATTTCGCCACCTTGTTTATGCTTTCACACGTACATATATATATATGTATACATACACTTGTCAGGATGAAGTTCTTTCCATTCATACTTTACTTGATTAGGGCAAAGAAAATTCTTAAACGTGTAAGGCAGCACATGTGCCAACTGAATGTCATCAGGCATTAAATACAATTTTAAAACTGCACCAAGTTAACAATCCAGCATCCTGGGAAACACGAAAATCTGTTCTGTTAGAACTATTTGGAATGATTAAAACAGCTGGATTTATATAGATCTGTGCATAGATTTGGATATAAATCCACATATGTACTTACCTGGACTTACATGCATCTATTCCCAATTCATGTCACACATTTAATACTTAAAATTTTGAATAATTTTAAAGAACTCTTCAAATTCTTCTGAGTAGATTTTTTCCTGTACCACAACTTCTCTCACACTGCTTTTATTCAAATCTTTGAGACACTGAGAAAAATCAGTGTGCACCTCAGAATGTATAGAATTAAACTCCTAAAACGGGGCTCGGGATTATCTGGCATTGCAACAACCATACTAGTACAAAGATAGTTTGAAAAAATATCCTGCTTTTAATATAGTAATGAATTAAAACATAGCTGTATTTATTCCTATAAGTGTAATGAAAAGAATAGTTTGTTTTTAAGCGAGTGTAACGAGCACTATTTTGGTAACCAACCTCTCCCCGAGAACTGATGTGAGAGAGAGCCAGCTCCAATCATACAGTCATTAACCATGTACCTTAACAAGGGGAATAATTAACATATTTACAAACTAAACAAATCCAATCCCATCAACTCTTATAAAAATGGGATTGAGGAGCAGACAGGGAATGAGACCAAGATGCTTGAAAACACAAGGGGTCGCCACTTTTGGTTTAAGGAACCATGTTTTTCAAACCAGTTTCCCCTAGTGACCTGAGGGCACAAGTACGGATTTAGCAGTAACTTCAGAAGTTAGATTACAGTCTTGATACGAAGCACTTCAGCATCTTCATATTTAATGCTGAGAAAAATTTAACTTCTGGCAGAACTGTAAGGAACTAGCCTTTTATAAACTAAAAGTCTAAACTGAAAAGCTACAGTAGATGTTAAAAAAAAAAGAAAGGCGGGGGGGGGCGGGACTGGACACAACAACAGAGTGTGAGAAGGGAAGAACATTTAGTAAAATCCAGTGACATCTACAATAGTTTTACAGCACGTTTAAGCCCTCTAAGGTTTTATATCTCCACCTGCCTTCCATTTCAACTTACTCCTTGTTAATGAAAAGACATACGCCAAAACAGAATGCAAATAGATCGAGGCAATACGCCTAAGTAAGCATGCCTGAAAGCCAGAAAGAATATTACCCAAACTTCTGCATGTGAAATAGATTCCCCATGGCATCTGTTGATTTGATTTTGTTCAAAAGGTACAGTCCTCTAAGTCACACTACCCCAGCAGCAATTCCAATGAGTACAAACTGGACAGTTCTTGAGTAACCATGGAATGCAACCGCCTCGAGCTCCTGCCCTCCTGAAAAGGGACAACTGGCCCTACAAATGCAGCAATAGTGTAAATCTCCCTGAAGCATCTTCTGCCTTTTAAACAGCTGAGGAGGTCATGATAAAGCCAAATGTCCACTACTTACAGTGCTTCTCTTGAGCTACCAATATCTATGCACAAATGAAAAAGGTGCCTCTTTTTTAATAGATCAGTTTAATACTGAAACAGATAAGATGAAGTTAAAAAAGAATAATCAAGATACTGAACTGAATATTTTGAAGCAAGTGCCCCGGCTGTGGGGAAAAGTGCATTTAGTTCAGCAGCAAAACAGCACAGTGTGAAGATATTGTGCTTGGACACAGAAGTTCCATAATGGAAGGAGGTACAAGGCAAGTCAAGATATAAAACCATAGTACATTGTTAACCAACCTTAAAACTTACATATATTGCAGTGTTTAAAAGTAAGACACATTCATTTATTGTACAAGGACTACCAGGAATCCTTAAAATCGCCTGTTGTAGTTTATGACTCAACATTGTAATAAAAATGTACATATATATTATTTTCCTCACCACTTAACTGTACTGTTAGACCTCATGGAATTGTTACTTCACGAAATGAAAACCGCTCTTCACTGAGTTTACTCAACATTTTTACCAATCTTAAAAGACTTACGTGTGCTAGAAAAGACCAACCGCAAAAGGCTCAGTTCAGATATGTTATGCCTGCAACTGATAACTCAGGGAAGCAAGACTTAAAGGAATTCAAGCTTTTTTTTCCTGTTCTTTTTCTTTTGTTTTGACTGCAACCTTTCACCTGCCAGTTGTTCTGATGAGTATATGCTTTTAGTATACAAACCGGTTGATAAAAATTCATCAGCAGAGGCATATAAATTCTAGATATGATTGATTAAAACAGAGCAAATCAGAATAAAACAAAATCCAGTGATTTACTCTGACTGTAAACAATATAAAAACACCATTTGCTTCAAATCTCAAAATAAGTTAAAAGAAAATCCCAACCTCAGGACACATGACCATTTCAGGTTTTTAACAAAAAAAAAAAAAAAAAGAAAAGAAAAAAAAAAAGAGGGAGGAAAACAGAAAAGTTCATTATATAAAGGTTATACATTTCTCTTAACTGAAAGTAATTCTAAGCAAAACTATTTTTGTCCCTTAAATTTTAAATTTAAACTTTGAGTTCATTAGCAATTGCTTTAAATGAACTGGCATTTCCAGATTATTCCAACAACTTCCATCAAATTCGGCAAAGAAAACTTAGACAAGCATTTTTACAGAATAAAAAAAAAATCTAAATGGCTATGATTCCTCTATTAGCAGAAACACATAATGCAGTCTTAAATTTGCCTTTTTATATTATTTATATATTTATATATATATATAATATAATATAAACCACATATATTATATTATATATACATATACAGACAATTACAACATTAATGCAGTTTGTACAGTGTATTGGACAATCCGATTAGCATCAGACCATGGCACGATATGGTCCCTGCATTTTTAGGAACTGGATGATGAAGGAGGGTCCTCCTGCAACAATCTGAGGTGGAAGGTGGCTGAGTGGGCAGTTCTCAATACTCATTATTGACAGTTTGCTGCAAAGAGCCAGCTCAAAGGGAAGGGTGTGCAGATTGGGGTTGTCATTCAAATACAGTTCTTCCAGATTCTCCAGTGTACCTGGTTAAAATAAAATAATAATACAAAGAAGTGGTTTGTTTTGTTTTTTTTTTATTTGTGCAGTTGATAACTTTTAGGCAGAAGTTCTAAATCCACTTGAAGATTCTTTACTATGTAGCATATAGAGTCAGTGATTCATCTGAACTCCCCTCTCCAAGTACCAGAATCTAAGCAAGGACCAATTTGGTTTAGTTTCCCTGTAAAAATATCCATTACTACATCTCCTTTAGATAACAATTGAATTGAGAATACACAGAATAAGAGAACTGAGAGACACTTCACCATAACTGTTCAGCCAAGTGCTTGTAATCGCAGGCAAAAATTGAACAGCTATCTAGTCAGAAGGGCCTAGAAAATATTTATATGGTACACTATGTATTATCTCTATAAAAGTATCTAAGCCATACCTTTTATTTAATTAGAATACATACATTATAAAGACCTGAAGCTGTAACTGTAATGTACCACAGGAAGGAAGCAGGAGAGATCTCTGCACAGCAGCGAGTTTATTAAATGCAGCTGACCCGTGTGAAAAATTCCTCCTGAACACAAATTTTACAACCTGCTCTACTACAGATACTGCAATATAGATTAACCAGAAGATGGAAAACGGACTAATTTCTCCCTTAAGACCTGCACTCCTCCACACCAATCAAATATCAAAAATAATCCCTATCTTTGAAATACACTCCAAACAAACAAGTCCTCCTCAAAACATTCCTCACTTTCCAATCTGATACACCATAAATACCTCCCACAACCTAAAATACTATTTTGTCTATTTTGTCTTTCACAAGAAGATGCAGTAGCCAGGGATTTAGGCACGGAGATTCATCAAAAAGAAAAGGCTAAGAAAGAATACGAAATAGCTGATAAGTTTAGATGAAGCACTCGCATCTGAAAATAGCTATTCTCTCATCTGTTAAAACAACCAGCTTTAATAATCAAATTGTGCTCTTACAATAGTATTTCAAGTTCACTTTTATACTTTAAATCCATATCTTGTGTCCACAGTATCCAAACTCTCCCCACTAACTCATTAAATTACAAAGCTCCAGATTTAGAATGATTTAGACCCTTCTCACACTGAGGCACACACAAGATAACAGAAGCTCTAACAGCTCTTTACTTAAAGGTACTGGGAAAGACAGACCGTTTCCCAGCCTTCTCCATCTGCACATCACTGTTTCTGTCCACATTTTGCTTTGTGTAGCTTCTTTTTTTTTTTCCCCCTGCATAGCAAGCTCTAACTTTAAGATTTTAACTTAAGTGCTCAGAATCATACTCTGGAGGTACTTGTGACCGACTATAAAAGAAATGGGGGCTCTCTGTTTCAGATGCTCTGAATCTCATTTACTCTGGATGTCTCAAGCAAACAAAAAGAATCCTGTTCCTCCCTTTCTGTAGATTTCCTTCACTTCATTCCTTTAGCTCATCAAGGTGAGAAACAATACAGTGGCCCTACAAACAGGAGTGTGTGCACAGGGACTATCAGCAGACACGTTTGCTTTGGCTGTCTACACCTTACACAGGGTTTTTGTCTACACCACGGAACTACAGCAGGAGCAGCGCATTTCCTTTCTGACACAGGAATCTCTCCCAAGAACAGGTTTATGAAGTTGAGTGACTGATAATACACAAGTTGTGGGAAGGGAAAATTTGGAGAGAAAAGGAATCTCGCTATTCCAGGTTAGTGTGCATTTGGCAGCTTTCTGCAGGAGAACTGAAAAAAAGCCAGACCATTTGCTTTGCTACAGTTCAGCAAGATTAAGACTGTAGACCGTAGTGCTGCTCCTGTGGCACATGCTTTGTATCAGGTCATGTGTATCTAGAAGTTTCACATGAATTTTGTGGGCTCTACTTGAAAGCACAGCAGACACCTATCTTGTGTGTCAGTAACTGCTCTGGTTCAGGCTTGCTGCATACAACCAGAAAAAGGGATCTTACCAATTTCCTCAGGAAGGTGTGTGAGAAGATTCTCTCCAAGCCCAAGGTGCGTCAGATTGGTAAGGTGACCAATACCTCTGGGAAGGGTGGTCAACTGATTATTAGTCAGAACCAATTTCTAAGGGGAAAAGAAAAAGCACATTTTTAAAAATTAACTTAATGACCTTTGCTTCAAATGGCAGCAAGTAAAACAAGATACATAGCTGACAAATTGATGGGTTCTGCTCTCCTGCATTTGAACAGAAAAAATTCTACCCTTCAACAATATTTCCAACCTCTATTAAGCACCACTAAACTTAAAAATAAAATAGTGCACAGTAAAATACACACCTAAATATAAAAGCTTTCATGAACATGACTGAAATCTGAGGCTATTCCTGTGGCAGTATCGTACTCATGGTGCAACGGTTAAACTCTGCAAAAATTGCTTCTTCAATATTAACTGATAAATCCAGGAAATAATTAGTGGGGACAGATTGTGGATGAAGGTGTGCAAGATTCTTAACTTTTCATCTATGTCCAGTACCAAATAGTTTCCCTCATCAAACCAGCTGTAATTAAATCAGCATGTTTTAAGTAAAGGACATAAGATGTTTATCTCAGCCCATTATTGTTTCACCTGCAGATCCTTGAGGTAAGCTATTTCATTTGGCAAGGATTCCAGTTTGTTTTCCTCTAGATCTAGCTCTCGGAGTTTCCGCAGATTTCCAATTCCATGGGGAAGTTTCTTTAGTAGATTGTTTGACAAGATAAGAACCTCAAAAAAAACCAAACACACACAGAATTTCAGCAACGCCATCAGTAAATAACAATAAAGACAGGATCTTGGTATATTTTCAAGCAGCAAAATCCAAGATTATCCTACAATCAAATTATGGAAGCAAATTGCAAAGACTGAAAAAAATAAAATTATTATATAATTTTTTGAAAGTCTTTAACAAATATGCAGATTTATGACAGAATTCTTTCAAATATTATTTTGCTTACTAATAAATGCGGAGCAAAACCAAAGAACACCTTATTTCTTCAAATGACCAAAGAAAACACATTGCTTCCTGGACTTAGCTTTGAGGAAGAATAACACAATGACAGGCATCTCATAACTGTGTTTTACATTACTTGCTGTGCTTGCCTAGTCCTCCTTAAAAAGCTTGATACTTCCTCTTCTCCCTCCATCCCTTTGGATAGAAGCAGCAGCAGGTAAACATACAGATCAGAGCATCCAAATGGAACATTGTACAGATACCCACTGGCTTCTCAAAACAGTTTCTTATCAAACTCCTACCCCTGTTACTGTGTTATCCTCTTGGTTTTCTCCTCCTTTCTAAGTTGAGTTATAAGTGTCCTAGGTTCAAGAAAAGTATCCTTATTTACAGTGTCATTTAACAGAGCTACTCATTATACCACAAGCAAGTTAACAGGGGTTACACTTCTCCTCCAGAGAAGTCTAACAGTCCTTAGAAGTAATCAAGCAGGCAGTTAGGTAATTAATTACTGATTAAACAATGCTATTATCTAGTTATTTAACAAGGCACATTTGAAACACAAGGATGTGAAGTGGACCCTCCTGCCAGCCACGCACAGGTCCCTGCTAAACCAGCCAAGGTTGCAAATGCCTGACTTCTACCACCTCCAGCTATCACAAGCTTCATGCAACATGGAAACACTAAAGGCAGGAACAGAACAGAAAACAAGGCTAAAAATCTAAGTGAAAATCAAACTGAATAAAAGCCAAAATCTTAGCACTAGCACAAACAGTACTTTGGTGGCCATCCTTTATGCGCTACGATATACACAGAATGATAAGAATAGTAACATTCTAATTGCGTATCAAGAAACAAAAGCAGGAACAGAAAATATTACCTACACGTAATGCAGCTGACTTAGCACTGCTGTGGGAACCTTCACTTGTGTGTAAACACTGCCCAAATAGTTCTTTGTAGTTGACTCTCTGATTACAGAGAAAAATAGAGGCAACAGGTCTGTGCTTTGGCAGCTGGCAGACCACCAGCCAATTCAGTTTTTAGAGGTTACCAACTTCCCAATCACATCAATCACAGCCTTAACTTAAAGGCACTTGGACTACTAAATAGCTATTACTCAGATACATCATTTTTGTACCAAACTACAGGAATTACTTATTATTCAGAGCAGCAGCCACACTGGAAATTTGCAATTTCAAATTTGCTATAGCAAATGACTTTTTTAACAGATTTTTCTCAGCAACTCACAGAGGCTACAAAGTGCCCTCAACTGCACAAGCAAGCACCTCCACTTTTATATCCCTCCACAGCAACTAAGTTTGTGCTGACAGTACTTTAGGAAACAGGCCTAGGGACACAACAAGTTTCATTCACAGTTTCCACCTACGAGTTCTTCCCCCTCAAAGGCTGAGAATTCCCACCCGGCTGCCTACAAGGTTCACAGTGCTACATTCAAGCCACCTCTGGCTGTAGACCACTTCATCACATTTTTCTCATCCCTGCTGCTTCCATGCTGGTCTCTCCAGGAATCAACCCGAGTCTCGTGCCATTTCATCTACAACAGCAACTTCCTGTTGAGAACAATTTTCTTTCTACGTAGTTGAAAATATATATGTATTTAGCCCTTTGTGCACAGACACTTGGCTGGAGCCTAAAGAACCACACTCAAAAAGATGTTGGCAACATCCATAAACAGATGCAACACATCTATTTAAACAACATACATACATGTATTTATTTGTCCCAGAAGTATTATTACTTAAACCTGAAGTAGAGAACGCCTGTTTGCAAGGACTCGTTTGGCTGTTCGTTTATACTCTTCTCACCTCAAGAGAAACAAGCCCAGATACATCCTCAGGGATTTTTGTGAGCTGATTAGTCGCTAAGTTCAGTTCTACCATACTAGTCCAAGTCCCGAAGTCCAAGGGGAGAGAGGTCAGCTGATTGTCCTGTGATTTAACATAGCAAACATTTAGGATCTGCACTTGGAAGAAGTCAGCAAGGCATCTGAGAAATTAAGCAAACTGCTTACAAAATACTTTGTAACAAAACAATCGATAATTGCATCAGAAGAATAAAGTGTTGATAATTGCCCAAATATTTTTTTAATTCCTCCAAATTTAATAAGCAGTCCCAGCCTAGGGTTACAAAATTGGCTCTGTGGTACTAATATGAACTGAAGTGGAAAACTTAGAAGTACATAATTATGAAGATTTCACACGTCCCAGTAGTTAAAATATTTTTTCTCCTTTTATTTGCTGAATACAATGGAGGCTGGGGAAAAAAAAGAACTGAAAATTCACCATAACTTACAAAGGTGCTATCAGCAACACTGGAATCCTTAAAATATATGGAGGATCAAAAAAAAACAACACAACACAAAAAAACAACCAAAACACACACCCCCAAAAAAACCCAAAACAAACAACAGGAAAAACAAACAAACAAACAAACAAAACCACCAAACGTACCACAAAATAAATATAGCATAATGGGTCAGAGTAAAAGCATCTGAAATTAATCTGAACATCTTACTGCTCAAACTGTTGCTACAAAACTTGACCTAAACACTAAAAAAAGAAAAAACAACCTAAATAACCAGTTCATGCAAAGTCCTGGTAAACATGCAAAGTTACAAACGGGTACGTGATAAAAAATGGTTATAATGCAAACTGAGAATCCACTTGTGCCAGAAGATATTCTAAAACAGTATCCGAGCTTAGCTACCGCTCTAACACTTTTTTGATATATATGTATGTATGCATAGCAGTTAAAGAACTTGAAACAAACCCGTTTCACAGAAAAACATAACGTCTTTAAGACTTAAAGGTTTTTTTCCTGTGCTCTACAGCTACTGCTAAAAATCTCCAAACTTAGGTTTTGAAGGAATATATTCAAAAAAGATATTTTACATAATTTTGTTTATAATCTAAACGGTAACAGTAGAGGGGGGAAGAAATAAGCTACTCTACATGCTCATGTCCCGTTTGAATATTCAAGAACTTTGCAACCAACTTTCTTATATTCATTGTGGAAACTCAAGAAAACGCGACAAAAGCTTAACTAACAAAAAGAAAGGCAAATCAATAGCACCTTGATAGTACATTTTTAAACTAATACAGAACTGTTTCTATAGGTGAAAGCAGCAGCATCCACTTCAGCGCAATCAATTCATTCCTTATATCATTAAGTTTGCCAGAATTCATGGAGCAGCAAACAGTGCTCCTCATTGATTTTACACACAGTAGCATGTTTCTGTGCCTCACCTTCATGTTCAGCTTACTTAATACTTTAGCTCTAGAAAAAATTCCAAAGGGGATTTTATTGATGCGGTTGTGCTCCATATTGAGAGAGTAGATTGTGGAGAACTGGGACGGGCCACCCACAGGATAGGACTGGAAGCAGTTCCTGGCCAGTGTTAAACTAGTCAGTTTGACAAGGCTGGATAAAAGACCCTGTAGAGAGAAGAAAACCACCCAGGAACTTAGGACAGATTTATTTGAATACCACTTTTTTCCCCTCATGGGTCTAATTAGCAACGTTTTCCCACCCAAGTCTCCATCCCCTAAATAAGTATTGCAACACATAAACCAGTGTTAAATTTGATAAAACTTCCTTCAGCAGCAGTAGCTGCTCACAGGCGCCAGCCTTTACCTTATCTCCCGCTTTCTTTTTACGTACTGCCAGATGCACACAAAAGAAAAGGCAAGCATGTCACATTTAAAAGCACAAGTTTAGGAGGTTCTATAACTCTCTTCTCCTCCAAAAGGAATTTTTTTAGTAACGCATTGGTACACCTCGGGCAGGGGCAGCGGCTGGCTGGGGCCGTCCTGAAGAGCGGTCCTGGCTTCGGCCAAGGCCACCCACCCGCAGCTCACCCAGTTTGGACGCCTGCTCACAGTTGAGAGCGGGGCCCAAAGAAGTATCAACAACATGAACGATTTTTCAAACTGACGTTTGATATTTCCAGTGCAAATCCTTGTTAACATCACAACAATCCATAATTGGAACCCCTCTGGTAGAAGTTTCCTTTTCAGATAACCAGGCAGGACAGAGAAAAGGAATAGAAAGGCAGAGTTTTGGAAGTTCCATTTTTTTTCCTGTTTTCAAAATATTCTTAACTGGTTATTACTCCACTTCTTTTTATTCTCCCACCCTAAGAAATAAAAAGCAAGAAGCCTGGAGTAAACTGTGTAGCAATGGTTGCCAGAGTCTCATTTCACTTCGCAGCCTAATTAGATTCTACAGTCTCAGCAGTGCAGATCTCAGAGTTTATCTGTTAGTTGCGTGCCAAGCATGTTGCTGGAACTCTGGGGATGAATAATGAGATCTAAATTACTGCTGAAGTGTCACCTTTGCTTATTACTATGCCAACTTGAATTCAGCCCTATTTGCTTAAGTATTGCAGAAATTGGAGATTTATGCGCGGCATTACATACCATAAATAATGCAACATCTGCAATCAGGAATGAGCGGTAACAAGATAATGATTCCAACCATATTCCTAATGTCAGTATTTCTGGATTGCAATCTCAGTGTTATATTCACCATAAAAGCCTTAAGAATACGGCTTTGCTGTTTCACCAGGGAAGCTCTGTCTACTATTCTAAATAGTTTATTAACATTATTGTAAATAAAGCAGGATTAAATAGGGACTTGCCTAGATATCGTGGCTAACGCTTGAAGCACTGAAATACAATTCTGGGGGCATCTCAGCAAATATCAGTGAAGCAATTTCCTCCCTAAAGATAAAATAACGGATCTTCAAATCACTATTAATCTAACCTAATCATTAACTAGGATAATCTTTGATTAGGAAATACTGCTTCTAGCTATACTTTAATTAGCAGATACGTCTTGTCCTAGGGTTAGGCAGACCCTGAGCTCTGTTACAAATACACTTCATTGCTTCAAATGGATCTTGACATTTCAAAAAGCCATTTTTGAAGTCTGCTTCCACACACAAAAAATATTAAAAAATATGTTAGCTAATACACTCTAATAGCCTAGAGTAATTAAACACATTTGAAGGGAAGCAAAAAAGCTTTGGCAGCACAAAGAGAACAATGCTCTTGTATCTACGAGAGCTGTGGCAGCGCTGCCTTCTCCCAGCCCATCCTTTTAAGATAAAATATTTATTAGGCATTGTGTCAGCAGCTTCAACTATGTTTTGAAATTCAGAAGTTTATTCCACAAATACAGCTCTTTGTATTATAACACAGAATGTTTTACTTTAAACAGATTACAGTATAAACTATACACTTCTGCAAGGTAGCAGCTTAATTGTTATCACAGTGTTGGCAAATGCACACGAAGACGGCAGTGCAGTCACAAAGAGTTTCGTATTATGACTGAACATATTTTAAAGCAAGTAAACATCCCTCGCATTAGCTTTTTGTAATTAAACTGTAGTTGCTTTTATAATATGTTTGGGTGGAGTGGGCTATCTTAGCTCTCATCTTAAAAGCAGCCTGGTGGCTTTCAGTCAGTAGCATTTTCTTAAATGACAGTTTTACCCAAACATTATTAAATCCTCTGGTTCCAGTTTATCATTGCTGGGTTCAGAAAGTAGTTACTTACTGCACTGTTACTATGAATACTTTCCGTAACTCCAGAAGCATTTTGTTTTCCTTTTTTCTTCTGTGTATATTTTCCTGTATAAGTCTTTAGATACATTTTAAATTATTTGATACTAATAATTTACACCTTTTTTTAAAACAACAACAAACAAAACCAAAACCAAACAAACAGCTAAGAAAAGCAGCTCAGACCATCATTAAAAAAGGAACAAAGTATACACTCTATGCTGTGTCCTGAAGCCTTCATCTCCAAACAGTCCTAAAGCAACAGAAGAAATATCCAAAATAAGAATCAATCACGTCAGATTTTTTTCTGTCACTGGAGCAATTCTACCCAGACAGTAATGATTAAAAGTCAAACGTTTTCTCCAAATGTTTCCTATCACCAAAAGTTTGCAGCTGAGCATCTCACACTCTGCTGCCTCAAGAAACTAAAGAAAGGAAAATTAGGATGAAAGGTATAACCAACAGCTTAAATAGTTTCAAAGTCTGCAAACATCAAAGCTGTTATTTAGAAAATGGTCTGTAACCAACTGCTATTCAGGACTGTGAAACTGGAGTCTGCAGGGGCACCTTTCATAGAACTGTAGGGAATGAGCATAGAAAAACAGAGAGATGCACTGGGGAGTCGGCCTCTCTGCCTCTCTACCCCACAGCTAACAAAGCACTTTGTTCAGGGAACGTGTTTCATGAAGAGATTGACACGGTGGCTCCAGAACTTCCAATTATGGACATTTTCCTTGGTCCCACACTAAGCTTGAAGCAAGAGAGACCAAGATAAAGCCAATCAAGTGCAGCAGCTATGAACAGAAAAGCCAGAAAAGGGATTCTCTTCCCCTTTCTCCCATGATCCTCGCAGAGTCACTGGAAACTGAAAAATGATGTAAATTTTTATTTTTCATAACTGATGGAAGGTGTGTCAATGAGTTGCCATATGATAACGCATTGGTGCCAACAGCACACTTTTCACACTTTTTTTCACGTTAAAATGGAATATGTAGCTGTGACAAGCTTTACCCACTTTCTCAAAGGTCATTCTTATCCAATCTGATGGGGAATGAGATATCCCATTTTCCTTCTAGATACTTCTTCCCTCCCTCCACAAAATAGAAACC
Source organism: Pedionomus torquatus (assembly GCA_013398155.1). NCBI lineage: Eukaryota > Metazoa > Chordata > Aves > Charadriiformes > Pedionomidae > Pedionomus > Pedionomus torquatus. The sequence goes on from VZRU01014469.1 coordinate 158,146, forward strand.
CTAAGAAACTCTTATCTAGCTTGAACCTGGACTCCTTATTTAAGGTTTTTTAAAGAGACAGGATAGTGAACATGATCACATGTGGTGTTCCCACTTTTCACTGCAGTTGTATGATATTAGTTCTTCTGTAGTTAGACACACCTAATATGCACAGAATTGCAATATTTCATATTACATACCTGTCAAATAAAACAAAGGGTAATTTGTGATGTTGTGATGAGCTGTGATACAAGATTAAGTAATTTCACATGTTCTGATCCCTCTACAAAACACTGATTCCTTACAACAACATCCCCTCCCAAATCCACCCCCCTCTAATTCTCACCTCTGGTAAAGTAGAAATGTTGTTGTTCTCCAGGTTCAGTTCATCAAGTTCACTGCATTTTGCTAAAGACTTCGGAATTGCTGACAGCCTATTGTACCTCAGGCCAAGACGACTTAGACTGGACAGATTTCCTACAGGTAGAAAACAGCTATTAATACATCATTACATTAACACAAAGGCACACAACAAGCTTTGACTCCTGATTCTTCTATTGTCTCACAGTCCATACTTCAATCTTTTCAGATGGTGAAATAGAGCTATCAACCCAAAATAGGTGAGGCACAGATTAAGTGCTTTCCAACGCTGAAGTTGACCGTGTACACTGAAGTCAACCGCAAGTCCAAGTACACTGTGCCTATTACATATTCTGAAGTTGTACATGATACAGTAAGCAAGCAAGGGTTAGATCCTATTGCAGATATCCTTCTATCCTGATCTTTCTATCAACAAACAACTCTATCATTTTCCAGATGTCCCCAAAATAACTTTTTAAAATTACAGATAGCATCATTTAACGCCATGACTCATGTTGCCAGAACTTTGGCATACATCACACAGCTCTGGTACTGGCAAAACAATTTTCTCTGCAGGGAAAAAAAAAACCTTTAATATCCTCTAAAACCAACAAAGTCTTTAAGAAGTGATAAAAATTAAATAAATAAATTAAAACCAAACCAGTTTTCAGAATGCTACTGAAGGAAGTGTCCGGTGGAAGTCCACAAAAATCTGGACAATAATGCATGTAAAAATCTTACTGAATATTGCCAGGTCAACAGTCCCAGTTGATATGTATTTCTGTCAGGAAAAAAATCTTGAGAAACCTGAAAAATTCCTATCTTAAAAGTTCCTTTTAAGCTTCCAGATCTAACAAGTCCTTAAGACCAAAATCAACTGCTTAAGGATGTCTTTGAACTATACAGTACTGTGGCATTTAAAACCCTCCTGAAGTAAGACCTTGAACTTCACTGTAAAGTCAACTAGCAAATAATTCGAAGAACAGTGCTTAGTTTCTGGCTTATTCACCTGATTAGAAAAAAAACGGAAGCTTATGAAAAGATTCACGCAATGAGTCTATCAGCCCCTTACTGTTCACTGAAAAACATTCACTGTTTTACATTCATTTTTACAACCACTTGTAGCATATTTGCTCTGCAAACCAAAGCACCAGAAAGACACATTAGAAAAGGAACATAACTTTTAACAAACAGCAGCAAGAATAACCGTAAATAATTTTAAAAGATGAAGGGAACTTAATATGTACAGTATAACTACTCATTAAATGAAGGATATATTAGTGTCTATACATATGTATTATAGTAAGTTTATTGGAACACAGCAAAAGAAGAAACAAATGCAGTGTATGAAATATGCTTGGAAGCAAAGGATGAAACAAAATACAAAGAAATGGAAAATGAAAATTAATACAAATGCTGCCATGAGATCTACTAGGTGGAGAAGTTTTCAACAAAGGAAGCAGCAAACTACTCCTTTCTTCAACTTCTCCAGACTGGTAAAAACACGCTGTAAGAACGACTGGAATAGCTGGGAGCGTAGCTAACAAAAACTGGAAACTGGAATGTTGCATGATTCACTGTACCTGCTAAAATGGAGATTCACAAGAGCATTGAAAGTAAAAACAAACAAAACATAAACACACACAGACAAAAGAACCGCAAACACAGCCAACCCAAAACCCTATACATAACAAATGTATCCAGGGCTTATAAATCAAGATATTGATCTAATAAATATCAGATATTTAGTTAACAAGCTTAGCAACAAATTTCACTTGGTATTGTCAGTAACAAAACAAAAGTTAAAACAAGAAGTAGTTACCCAGAGATGGTTAACTAGTAGTATCTCCCACCTCAGGTTTTTATTTATGTTCTTAAGTATTTTCTGAGTGAGTATTCAATTAGCTTTTGCAGAAGGCAGCACAGTGAGCCTTCCCTTAACCAAAAAATGTATTTAAAATCCAGGTCTATCAATACTGGTCTTTTGAGAATAAATCCTATAGTGCATATAGACACTAAAGAGAATAATTAAGACTTATTTCGATCCTACAATCCACTAATACGAAGATGCACATTTGTAGGTAGCGTAGCTTTTTCATGCCGTATTTGGTGAGATCTGGTATTGTTTGCTGTACAGGAAACCAGTCTCACTTCACATAATACACATCCTATCGCAAGGTACTAAGATCACTAAGGATTCATCATTCTAGGAATGAACTAAGCATATCCTGACTGCTTTTCTCTGTACTAGTATTTAACGCTTTACTTAGGAGGAAAAAAAAAAAAGAAACAAACAAACAAAAAAAGACAAACTTTACACAAAATAAGTTTTCAATCCACTATCCTTTTTCATTACTTAAACCTTGAGCTAGATGCTGATCTTGATTTTCCAGGCACTCTCAAGGAGGATGAAGGGGGAACGGCTCTGGCAGACAGCGTGATGCCAACTGTTGCTTAGCAATACGATGTCGCTATGCCAATTCCCAGATTGCGAGCACAGGTTGTATGTACACGGCTCGCTTCCTACCAGCAACGTGGCATTTCAGAAAAATGACACAAGGCAGCTATTAGAGAGAGTCAAACTGTACCGTAATTTTCCAGGAAAGAATGACACACGTTGGCTATCCTCATGGCATTATCAGAAAGGAGGCACAAATAACAGCTCTCGGTAATTTTTTCTTATCATAAGTAGCATTTCTTAGTAGAACTTTATCGCTGTTTCTCCCCTAGTTATCTTTTTCCTCTGTGGGAATGACATGCCACAGATACAACAGAAGACGTCCCACGTGTACCACGCTCCTTGTGAGCGTTTTACACACAACAGCACTAAATAGAGTTATTCCTGAGAACCGTAATAAAAGCAGCAAGATTTCAGCTGCAGCTTCACCAGTAGCACCTCTCCTGCTGCTCCTGGAAAGGCTGTCCAGCACCCAGCTGATGCAGGCAGTATGGGCCACCTTCTCATTTCAAGCCAGAACATATTTACAGCTAATTTATTGCCATTTAGTCTTGTGTCAAAAAGACTTAGTGTCCTCTTCACACACAAAACAGAGCTCTTTCCTCTGCTCACCATGTTAAAATTTACCCCCCCTCCTCCTTTTTTTTCTTTTCTAAAGGAACACTCAGAGTTTTAAACATGAGGAGGGTCAGATTTAATGTCCAGTACAATTATATCAGTTTTTGTCTCCACAAAAATTGGGCAGCTGGGTAACACTCAGGGCTCGTCTGCTCTCCAACCACCAAATGGCAAACTCCGTTTTAAACCAGAAATTGGTACAAGTTCCTAAAGAGCAGACCTTGCCCATTGAACAAACAAAAACCATCCCACTGACAGACCCCAGTGAGATGCACCCATGAGTGCTGAGGGAAGTGGCAGATGTTACTGTAAAGCCACTCTGCATCATATTTGAAAGGTCATGGAGAACAGGAGAGGTGCTGGAGGACTGCAGGAAAGCCAGATGGGCAGAGGGTTGTGATCAGTGGCAGAGTCCAGTTGGAGGCCTCTAACTAGTGGTGTTCCCCAGGGAACTAGGTTGGACCTTGTTCAACATATTCATCAAAGACCTGGATGAAGGGACAGAGTGTACCCTCAGCAAGTTTGCTGATGACACAGAACTGGGAGGGGTGGCTGACACACCAGAAGGCTGTGTTGCCATTCAATGAGACATGGACAGGCTGGAGAGTTGGGCAGAGAGGAACCTAACAAAGTACAAAGGCAATTGTCAGGTCCTGCACCCAAGGAGGAATAACCCCATACACTGGTGCAGGTTAGGGGCTGATCTGCTGGAAAGCAGTGCTGTAGAGAGGGACCCAAGAATCCTGGTTGACATGAAGTTGACCATGGGCCAGTAATATCCCCTTGTGGCCAAGAAGGCCAATGGTCTCCTGTGGTGCGTTAAAAAGACTGTGGATGGCAGGTTGAGGGAAGTCACCTTCCCACTTGACTCTGCCCTGGTGATGCCACATCTGGGTCACTGTGTTCAGTTCTGGGCACCCCAGTTTGAGACAAGGAACTACTGGAGATAATCTAGCTGAGGTTACAAAGATCATCAGGGGAATGGAGCACCTCTCTTATCAGGAAAGACTGAGAGACCCAGGTCTGTTTAGCCTGGAAAAGAGAAGACTGAGTATGGATATCATCAATGCTTATAAATATCTAAAGGGTGGGTGTCAGGAGAGTGGGGACAGACTCTTCCCAACAGTGCCCAGTGACAGTGTATGTTGCCTCTTACCCTAACTGTAACACAGGAAGCTCCATCTGAACAGTAGAAAAAACCTGCTGTACTTTGAGGGTGACAGAACACTGGAACAGGCTGCCCAGAGTGATTCTGGAGTCTCCTTTTCTGGATATATTCCAAATCTGCCTGGACATGATGCTGTGCAATCTGCTCTGGATGAACCTGCTACGGAAGAGGGGTTGGACTAGATGATCTCTAGAGGTCCCTTCCAAACCCTACCATTCCGTGATTCTGTGACATGGTTAAGTCTAAGCAATAAGGCGAGGAAAGTAACAACTGATCATTATCAACTCAGTCAGACAGTCAGCAGGTTCATTTGCAGTTGCGCTTTTGTCGATGAAACTATACTTCAGCAGTTCCTCTAAAACGGCCCCTTGCAGGTACAGTGACTCAGAAAATGCAGCACTAGATGTTCACAAACATGAACAGTTTGGTAACCACAACTGAAATGCTGCTACCAGCAAGAAGAGTAACAAATTAAAACCTGATTTGTTTCCTTACCAAGCCCATTAAAAAAACAAAAACAAAAACCTTGTAAATTCAACTGCCTCATCCATTGGTACTTCTAAAAATAGGATACTAAAGCCTGACTAAGCCCTAACCTTATGTCAGGCCTAAGAAAGTCACAGAAAAATCATTTAAGTTCAACTTCTGGTGTGAAGAGTCTCTCTTGGGAATCAGGTTTTACACAGCCACCTTGTTTCAGATCCATTTTCTCACCAGCAAATCATCTAAATACCTATCAGTGGGCTCCACTTTGCCCAGCTCTCAGGTTTGAAGCAACGTAAGTGCAGAATCCACAATCACTTCACTGGAGTGACTGCATGTCTCTCCCAGAGTTAGCTGTTTAATTTACACAGAGATTAATTACAATTATTCAGAAGCATGCAAATCTAGAAACATTAAATTAAACTTGGTTACTATAAGAACTAAATAGATGGTTTAATTTAAATTCTTTATTGAAGTTATCTTAAAAATATTAGTCAAAGAAAAAACAGGTGTTTGTGAATCCCAGAATGAAAGGAAGACTGAAAATAAAGCAGAAAACTGTGCTTACAAAACCACACTTTTGAGAAAGACCACCTTGAAGTGGTACTCCAAGTAGGAGCAATACATCACTTTCTTGAATATTTCAAAACCAAGAGAAAGATGGTCAGGTATGTTGAATAACATAAAGAAATCAAAATTCCTAATTCAAAGTCCTACCAGTGTTTTCTAAAGGGAGTGGCAAATGCTCCCGTCTTCTGAGATTTACCACACCTGTCCCTCTTCCTGCCTTCGTTAAAAGAATCCTTCAAATTCCCTATCCTTAGATGAAGGGTCAATTAGTTAGGGCAAAATATTACTGCATTGTTACTGAAAGATGGAGTAATTAGTCTGTTTGATATAACTTAGTTCATTGAGGTAGTTTGCTATAAAGATCAGTTGCTTTCTCCTAAATAAACTAATAGCATCATATCAATTTACAATCTCTTCACTGGAGCAAACTCTTCTGCAGATAACATTAAAAGCACAAATTGCACGTACAAGAGCTGTGCACATCAAAAAGCTGTAAGATTGTAATCAAAAGTATACGTGAACCTCAGCACGTAATAGATAATTGCACAAACTTGCTGCAAACACCGCACCAGTAAGTTTTTCTGAAGGTCTAACTTCTGTAAGCGTTGTTAGATTTTGAGTTGACTAAACTCTGCACACAATGAGCAGCCACCTATTAAAGAATGTGTTTTACATGACCACAGATTATTTCAGAGCACAGTGCACTGAATTCACTAAGGAATCTTCTTCTGAGAAAGAGAAATTGCTGTTTCGCATACAAAAGGTACCAGATATCTTTTTTAACAAAGAGAGAGCAAGAGGCACATCCCAAATTAGTAAAAGTTAAAAACAATATAATCTAACTCAATGTCACTTTAAAAACAAACAAACATACATGAACTAAGCTTAATACACAACAGCACATTAATCTTGTAGCGAGAATAACAAAAAGGACAATATGGAAGAAAGAGTCAAAAGAGGTTCAATGAGTATGTTCCAAAGCAGGTGGGACCTAAGGGCTTTAAGAGTTGAAAACCCTACAGGAGAGACTTAGAGAAGGCTAGAGATGGCCAGCTATGGATAGAGATTAAACACTGTTCAAATAGTGCTGCTAGCCCAAAATAGCCTTGAGTCAGAAGATGTCTAAACCACACTTTGTACTTACTATATTTTGGTTTTTCCAGTTGTTAGCCATAATCCATGACAACTATTGAACAGTTCCACAGATTTTTAGGTGAAAGGAGCTTTCGACATGTTTAATCTCTTGTCAGAAAACAAACCATTTCCCCAATAGCTCTAGACTAAAACGAAAGGCTTCAGATAATCCGGTTTAACCTTCAGTTGTATTTCATAAGCAAAGACGGTGTCTGCCCGTGTCCAACACCGCGGCAGCACCAAGTGACTGGTCCAGCAAGACACCCTGAAAGTGACCTCAGTGAGCAGAACAAAATCCTACAGTCATTACTCATCTGAGCTGGGGACAACTGCTTCCTAAACCAAAGCCTATAGATTCAGATGAATGTAAACGCGTGCCACCCATCAGTCCTCCAAGAGAGGTCAAATCCTTTCTATAACCTGCAGGGCTGGATCATCCCTAGTGTTTAATATGCTCTGGCTAAAGGCTGATATTTTAGGAAAATTGGGAATGAAGACAGAAAAGTGATGGGGGTGGGAGGGCAACCACTCAGGAAAACCATAGAGATAAGAATCCCTCCTGATCATGGCTACAAACTACCAAGGGCAAAGCAATAAATGTTATAAATGTAATTATACTCTTCCAAATACAAGGATATAGTTGAACACAACACAAAGCTTGATTTACGCACTCTAGATTTTACTGGTTTAACAGCAAAGTAATTTTTAGTGTATTTTAATTTTTCTTTACAGCCACCAATACCTCCTGATGTATCAGGGTAGCATAGGAGGTAGATACAGATTCACAAATCACAAGTTCAGCAGGGTCCATCATTTTTTGACCTGCTCAAACCAAAGCGTATTATCCTCCTTGCATAAAGTTTAGGAATTCTAAAATATGTTATCTTTTAGAAAGCTAGTTAACATAAATTTAAAATTAATCTCTACCACCCTGACTGCTATAAATGCCATTTGGAACAAACAAAGAGATTCTTCTCTATTTTCAGTCTAGCAGCATCAACCAAAGACAGGTTTCCCCTCATTATTTCAAACCTAAGGCTAAAGCGTGACCATGTCAGCAGTTATTTGTTTTTCAGCTCTGATTCAAGACTGTAATCATTGCTGACTGCAAATGTGTGAGAGATGCTGGCAAAACTCAAGTGACAGAGGCTCAAGTATCTGACACGCACCTCACACAGCAGCTGTGCTAAGGGCAGGGAGCACAGACTCCTACTGACACCTTTCTGAAACTGTCTATAGCTATGAAAATTCAACTTCATTTAACGTGCCTTCATCAAAATGCATGCAACTAATAGACCCGCTTGCCTCAATTCTGATGTGCTCCTTTGACTCACTCTTCCCTTGTGCCTGCTCCATACATAAAGAAAATAAGATTACGGGCTTTTTCTTTCTGCAGTACAGAAATCATTCTGGAAATGCTGAGCTGCAGTTATAATGTAACTGCACATATTGGTGTCTGCGTCTAATTACTGTGTGACAACATGTACATTCCCTAAAATGAACTGTCCCCATCCTAGACTTACCAGGAAGAATACCCAACCAAAACACAAAATAAAGAGTATTTTCATAAACACACATCGAATCAATACACTGAGAATTAGTAAGCCAATAGCAGCCAGCCTTTTACAGAAGAACAGTACATGTGTATTTAACTGTATCAGGCCAGGATTAGAGATTTATTTATTAAAATAAAAAAGGGAAGTTAGAATTAGCTGAAAATGATACCAAAAATACACCACGCTGCAACAGAGGCAAAAGCAACAGCTGGGACTTACTTGGGGCTATCAATGAAAGTGTTGCATTTTACTCAATTCATACCTCACACAGTAACATAAAGCAAATGAAATTTATTTTGCTTATTTTTTCATTGTTAGTCTTATTTTCTTCTTCAACTGACTATTTAAAACCTATCTGTAAAAGTAAAAATTTGTATAAACATGAACCACATTGCAAGAACAGTTTATACCTAACTGGCAATGCAGGAAAAAAAAAACATTAACCTTTCCTAAGTGATAGATGTGTTCAATGTTTTCAGTCTACCCCACTATATAAACATATACAATGTGTAACACATGCATATACATTTATAATTTTTGCTAATTAAAGAATATGAGAATTATCACATTCAGGCCAGAGATCCACCTAGTACCTTCCCTTTGGAAAAAAGCATCCACCAGCAGGTACCAAGAGAAGAACCTAAAAAAAGGGATGCAAGAAAAGCCCACCCTGAAACTTCCCAAGGAGGAAGGCTCAGTAGTTTGTGGCTCAGCGACTTCCTGAATTTATAGCAGCAACCGATACATTTTTCTTATACGTAATTGTCACATTGCCCTGTGAGCTTTTAGCATCCACAGCAGCCTGTGTGAACACTGAGACCCTACCCATGGCATGCAGCAGAGTCACCTTTTAACTCATCCGAGGTCAACTTTCACAGCTTTGCTCCATCCCTCCCGTCCAGCCGCCGGAGGAGGCAGTGAGCAGTTACTTCTCACTTACCCTCTCCTGCCACTCACTGTTTTCTGGCCAATTTCACTACTTTACATTTACCAAGTCTAGAAGTAAAGCCAGTAAGAACCAGAAGCTTCATTCCCTTTATGAGACCATGATGAGAACTAGTTAAGGCTTATTAACCTGAAAGTGAAAATTAAGGAGTTCCTGCCTTTCATTCCAATTCCAAAATTGGGAGGCCCTGCCTTCCACCAGAGCTTATTGCAATTGCCCAAAACTATCAGAATCTAACTAAAAACAATGTTTCCTTAACAGCACAGGCCAAGAAAAGAAAACCTTACACAAAGCACTGAACACCGATCAGGTCTCCCAACGTGAGCCTATGAAAATGAGCTTGATCCTGCAAAGTACTCAGTGCTCACAGAGCAAAGCACTAGGTCACGTGCTTCCATTTTAAGAACATGAATATTGCCACCAAAGCTGGAGCACCAGTCTACGGACTCTGCTCCACCAGAGCAGTGGGTCATTAGGAACATCAAACCCATCAGTCACATATGAACATCACCCCTGAGCACCAGGGGAGCTGCAGGTCCTCTGCTGGCTCTCACATCAGGACCACCGCATTTGTCAAATGTTTCAGAATAAAACTTCTCCAGATTTTTATAAGCCTGCTAAACTTAAAATGCTTTTTTTTAAACTAGTTTCACTTTTTTTTTTAAACAAAAATATCTTTATCAGCACTTCTAGGGACTTGAAAGCTCTCAATCACAGTGTATAACCTGAGCTGCACCAATTACGTATGCCCAGGTCTGCTCACGAGGCTTCACGTTTTAGCAACTATATATTTTAAAAGTTCAGCAGCACGTTCAGAGCTACCCTGGGGCTAAATGGGTTCGAAGTCAGGTTCATAGCACAATTTCAACCAGCAAAAATGGCAAAACTGCTCCACATACTATTTGCTTCCATGAGAGTTGAGATTTCAGGTTCGGAGCTCGTGCGTTGCAGCAAAGGGCAGGAGCGTAGCGCAGGGCTTCGGATATGCCTCTCGTTTTCCTCACCATCCCTTAGGAACGGTGCCACGGCAGACACTGGAAAGTGTGTCCAGTGCCGGAATTTTTTGTGCTTTTAAAGCATCATTTTGGAACATTTACAACTGACTATTCTTTTTCTTATTAAAATGTCTGTTGCCTTAAATGTCCACAAACATGGCACATTTGACTATAATCAAACTGCACACGTAAAGACACAAAATGAGAAAATTACAAAACGCTTGAAGAATCTGATTTTTTTAAGAGGTGTAATTCTGTTTCTGTCAAATTTCTCTCTCAAATAAGTGTTTCTGTGTTTTTAAATAAGAAATTGTGAACACGTGCACAGAATGATAAAATTAAAAGTTCAAAGAAGGAAGACTCACAATGTGGCATTTGCAGCACAAAATTTTCTAAGCTGACTTGTAATCCAAAGAAACTCTTTACTCCACCCAAAATTTGCTTTCTCTCCCTTTCAAAAGTCCAATTATTATTTTTAAAATAAATGGTATGTTCTTTATCTTCTTTTATATATATCTTTTTGGATATATTAGTGAGCCAGCTAAGTACACAGAGATAAGACATTGTGTAAATAAAAGTAGATCGTAATTCCCCACCCCCCCAAAAAAAAAAAAAAAAAAAACAGCGGAAAAANNAAAAAAGAAAACACCATGGGAGTAAAGGGGGGGAAATCTGCAATTAAAACACTAAGCAGCTAAGAACCCACTATGATTTTGATTCTAGACTTGAGACTCTTGGAATGTGCTAAGCTGTTCCACAAAGCTCATTTTTCTTACAGGAAGTGATCTAATATACGAAGTACTTTACAATTTTCAATCGACAGAAATACAGATATGAATGTATTAAGCCAATATCTATAAAGCAAGACGTTAGGTCACTTCCTGAGAACTAATATCTAAAATCGACGTTTGTTACTGCACGAAAGTGTGCTTATAAAGCGGTAGTTGATACAAGAACTTTGTATTTTTACAGAGTGGGTATATTGGCTCCACTACCTCTGTAATCACTGCTGATGCATAATCCCTTCCCTGCCACTCCCCTGCATGTCACCCTCCAACATCCCTTCCTCACAGCTCCCTCACACTTCACTACAGTACTCTGAGCTAGAAAACAAGCCTTTCACCCCCCTCCCCTTTTTCATTCTGGTCCAGAAATCTTTCTATGGTAAACCCTAAACTTGGTTAGATAGTCCAGCAGTCAATTTAAAAAGCATTTTGTATAGATTTTGGGTAGGGAAAGGAGAACAGGAGTCCTTTTTGAGGGGAGGAAGAAACAGAAAAGGAAGGGGGCTGTTTGTTTTTCAAAGCAGCTTGAGAAAAACATCCTTCTCAAGAAAAAAAAAAAACAGGCCTCCATTAAAAGGGTGCCTGTGGGGGAGGAGGGAGGACAGACCTGGCAGTAATGGAAAGTCTGTTCCATAACAGGAGGCTCATAGTACATTAAATATTTATAATGAGCAAATGTGCTTGTTCTTTCTTGTACCAGCTCAGTGACCCCCACCCCAGTTTGACTGAACTGGGGAAACATTAAGGGCACTTATATATTAACCGTAGTGAAAGCTGGCAGCGTGTAAACATTGCAAGAGGGGGCAGTTGTACCAAATGCCAGGTAGATGCCCACAAGCAGGGGAAGGGATGGCCGTCCCGCAGCCCCACCAGGCCACCACCCACCATTGACTCGCTGGGCTCCTCTCAGAGCTCACGGTCTCTCGCTGAACAATCCTAACCACAAAGCAAGCTGCAATCTGAAAAATCAAGCCACAACTTGCTTTAATGTTGAACCAAAACTGCGATGACTAAGAAATAAAGCCAATGTTGCTGAACTGGCTACGGCTGCCTTGTCTGGAACATGCCTAAATGTAGGTTGATCATTATCATTTTAAGCTGGAGCTTAAATTTTTTCCCTTCAGTGTTCAGCTGTGGCTGTTTCAGAACTATATGTGGCACAAATACGTCTGACTTTAAGTTTTCAGTCTAAACAGAAATACTTAGCCACTATAGGTTGGTCAAACAACAGGTATTTTTCCAGTGGAGCAAAACTTGAACCAGCATAAGGTTAGACACGACAGTGCACTGCTGCCTCTTACCACTATTAATCTGTCTTTAGTGGTTTGTTGAGCTATACAGCATTGATACTCAGTTCAGATAAGCATGTAAAGCGACAGCTATATACATTTCAAAAATAAGTAACTTCAAAAAAAACTATAAAGACACTGCAAGGGAAAAACAAACCAAAGAAAACAGGCAGAAATCCAGTCCAACCAGGTATGAACCTGACTCAGTACAAACCGCCTGAGCTTACAGTAACTTTCTGAAGAAACAGATGAGTCCTAACTCCTGTCTATCAGAAATTACTCAACTGCCTAAGTAACTTTCTGCCTCTCCCACCCAAAGACCTTTCCCTGTACACACAGTCTTGCAGCATATTATAAGCAAGATTTCTGTGGTCGCTACACAACTCAATACTGTAAGACTTCTCTGCACCAGAATCAGCCATAGTGGTCTATAAGCCCTGACAATGGAAATCTCACGCTTGTTTAGAGATTTTTTTCCATAATTAGCAGTTTATCCAGAGATCTCTATCCCGAAATATGACAGGTACACTACACAGAAATTTTATTTAAAATAAATTTCAATCAGATTTACAAAATAGCTACAAAAAGAAGGGCTGTGCTTACAAATTGTGCAAGTTAGATGCAAATTCCAGGCAGAACGGGATCCCCAGCGTTTAAAAATATCATCATTCCAGGAAGGAAGTTTAATTGCAGTAGATACTTCATCAATGTAAACTTTGTTCAGGTCAAACTTTCTAAACAAAAAGCCACAGTAGCTCTCAGTAGCTCTACACTCAACATTTTACTGCTAAAAGAAAAGCTGGAGTGTTGTTAAATGGTTCCTCACTCTTCTGCTCATTGACTTTACTATGTTAAAGTACATTAACAGAATGTTCAACATAAATACTCTTTAAGTGATAATGTTCATTCTTCTGAGTATGCTCTGGTGATAAATAAGAGCTTAAACTCATGATGGCCTTGCTTTTTGTCCTTTTAAATCACAGCATGCATCTTTCTCTGCCATCTGTTTAAAACTGATTTATTTAACTACAAAAAGTCATGTTTTGTCGTTTCATCCTATATCATATTCTGAAACCAACCGGGAGAGTTCTTATTTCAGTCTTATTTCCAATATAAGCCGCATTTTATTGCATTAGAACATGGACTTTGTGGACTTGAAAGTTTTTATTCAATTGTTCTATGGAAAATCATAAAATATGCAGAATTAGTTTCAAACATTTATCTTTTCAGTTCTATTTTTCTTTAGGCAAGGGCATTAGTTATAACTGTCTGCCAAAGTATTACACTTCAGCTAACAGTCTTTTAGCCTTTTATTCCTATTTCTTTATATGCTGAGTTTCACTACAGAATAAATAGCCAAGCTATAGATATTTATTTATAGCCACAGAACTTAAATCAGAGGCAGAAGTGATGGATTCTTTTCTCATTAGCTCTCATTCTTAGACAATGCTGGACTCCGCAGCACCTCTAGATTTAATATGTTATTCTGAAAGCTAGAAACTATATTTAAGGTAAGACACACACCTTGCTTTTCATCTCAAGTGCAAAGCTGCCTTGAGCTGAATATCAGTCATTCTACAGTCAACAACCAAATACTCATTCTTAAATTTGTTCCTCTTATTGGATATTTTGAAATAGTAATTTGTTTTCTCTTCTCCAGCCTGTTCACATACCTATGGTTTCTGGCAGGTCCAAGAGCTCATTGTGCTGCAAGTCAAGGTTGGTGATCTGCGTGCAGCTTCCAATCTCTTCTGGAAGATGTTCAAGCTGATTGTGCGCTACATCCAGCGTTATGAGGTTACACAACTCACCTAAAAGCACACAAGAAAGCCAAAACATCAAGTTCTTTAATGTACAGCTCTAGACAAAGACTTCCAAACAGAGGTTTATAGAATCAATCGACTTGGAGATAATCTGAGAAAAAGCTATCACAAAATTATACATATAAAGTATTACAGGAAGATAATTTCATCAGATCTAAAACGTGATCAACAATTTTTAAAACCTCAGATAAAGCTTTTATAGAGTCTCTGAAGAAATCTTACTTATTTATTCATTTTATTCTAACAGTTCAAGTTGTAGAATAAGAGTACAAATCATAGTTTGTACTCTTAGATTTGATTCAGGCTGACCAGTTTAAAACATCACAGAGTAAGTGGACTGTATTAAATTTTGAGAAATTGAGATCTCTTTTTATACCATGCATTGCTTTCAGGCCAAAATCAACAATTAAGAGACATCAAAATTACAAGGCTGACAACCTACATAATCCACCCAGAGTCCTGAGTGCTATTTTTAATCATTTTTAGTCATCACAGAAGATGACAACATAGGATAAGTAAATTGTAAACCTATTTACACAGATTATTTTATATATGCAAGCAGAGCAATAGCAAATAAAAGTTTGAAATAAAAGGCTTATCTTTTATTAAGCCTTAAAAAAGATTGGATTTCCTTAGAATTCAGAGCTACTTTCCACTGATCCGCTTCATTCCTGACATTTACATATTAATTTAAGAGTTCAGGTAGGCACAGCTTTCTGTGTGCAGTAGTTTCACCTGTTTTAATGACAAACAAACTATGTTCTGAGCAACAGCTTGTGAGGTTTAAAAAAAAAAAATGAATACAGGTATGTGCATTCTTTTTTTTTTTTTTTGCATCCAATGGATGTGAAATGAATGCAAATGATTGGAACAGCTTCAACTCTATCCAGTAAAGATGAGGTCACTGTATTGGTGTGTAAGAGCATGACTCAGTGAGTAACAAATTTGGAAGAGTAGCAAATTCCCTTTGAGGAGCGAATGTCTATTTTTAAGCTTCAGCGTTGTATCTTTGACACGATCCTTTAAGGATTTTCCCACAGGCCTGCAGGACAAGCTTGGGCGAGTTCTGGCGTGTAGACTGTCTACACATTACAGTGGAAGATAATCACAAATAATGGTGATTTTAATAAATTGCAAAATAGTTACCAATGAATTCAGGCTCTGTATTAAGTTGCAGGTGTCTCATAGCCACACACTTCATGCATATCACAGAACAGTTGTGAAACGACAGAAAATAAAAAAAAATTTAAAACCCAGCCAACCCAAACAGCTTCATTTTTCCCTTTTTTCTTTGATAATTAACATATAACTGATCTTATTTCCTGCATTTATTAACCCAAATTGGAATGTTTTTCTAGAAACTAGGCAGATGGAAATGTAAAGGTGGTTCTTAAGCAGCTCATCCATCACCGTGTGTGCTTCGCCTCTCAAGTCATCATTCAGGTGTATTCCAGGCAACCAGACTCAAGAGTCAAACACGCTGTACCCAGCACTGCATAAACCACGTTTCAATGCCATTAATATGCACAAGAAAGGAATTTTAAGAAAAAATAGAGCAAGATGTAATGTTCTGTGGTAGGAGTGTCTTTTTGTTATTCACGAAAACAAGTGGGCTAAGTGTAGAAGGCAATAGAAGGAGGAAAAAACACTTGAGGAAGATTTCAAAATCCCTCTCTCTAAACAGACCAACCAAAAAAGAACCCCACAAATCTTTACTAGGATAACTCAAGAACCTTCCCACACCTTGGGGCAGTAGCTTTCACTTTATGATTGCTATTTTCATTTGTTTTCACTTCAGACCTAAACCAATGATATCAAATTTGAAATGTGTCATAAATCTCACCTCATCACACCGATTTCTCATTTATTTGACTTGTCCCATTCTACATCTGCTGAAGTCAAAGAAAGACTTGGGGTTTTGCAGCAACAATTGCGCAATTTCATTTTTGCACCTGCTGAAAACTTT
The DNA here is from genome assembly GCA_013398155.1 of Pedionomus torquatus. Classification (NCBI taxonomy): domain Eukaryota; kingdom Metazoa; phylum Chordata; class Aves; order Charadriiformes; family Pedionomidae; genus Pedionomus; species Pedionomus torquatus. The sequence continues at coordinate 174,276 of VZRU01014469.1, forward strand.
GAGCACACCAAGCTACACATTTCAAACAAATATCTCATCAGCTAATTCTACAGCAGGAAAAATAAGAGATGCCCATATTTATTTAGCCAGTTAAGGGCAAGCTAACACTTTGGTTTAATTTGGATAGCCATGCTTAACACTGCTATATTAAAGATGCAGGCATTATTTTTAAAAAACGACACTGGTAAACAATTAATACAAATTTCGAATGTTAAAACAGGTTTGAAGAGTCTCCAACAGATATTGCACTTAGAGCACAAATCAAGCAAAAATTAAAGGCCAGTGACTTAGGCAAAGCAATTTCAAGAGATATAATATTCAGCTTCCAGTTCACATTGCTCAGTAATGCATCTTGCTCATGAAGACAGTAATACTTATAGTTTGACAGCATCTCACCAAAATGTTCTTTTCTTTTCCCCCCCTCTAAAGGCAGAAGGAGAGGGGAGGTGAAGTGCTGAAAGTGCACAAGACACCCAGAGAGTGTGCAAGGCAACAAAAAGCACTCGAGGTACATTTCTCCTGTTGTTCTCCATGACATATGGAAAAAATTCTTACATCCAATACACTTAACAAGGTGAAAAATGTTTAGATGATGCGGTAGAGGCTCATCTTCATGCACAAAGGCACAGAGAGGACCAGCATTGAGTGGGAGAACTGGGCTGTCCCAGGAAAGCCATCAGCCCCATGGCCAGTGGGAGACCCATCGCAGCGTGTAAATGGAAAGGCTCTCCCACAACACCTTGAAGACTGAGGGCTGCATATGAGGCTTGAATACCTGCTCTGAGGTGCAAGGAGAGCAACTCGGGAGAGTAAGAGTTATTATGGGATCTTCGGGAAGGGAAAAGGGAGAAATCAATGTGGTTTAGGAAAACAGAGGGATAAGTAAATAGTCCAGGAGTAAGTCCAGCCCTATACAAACCAATGCTGGTCACACCCTGTGCCTGACCAGCACCGTCTGCCCTGTCTTCTTCTTAAGCTCTATTTTCCTGGGCAAGGGGCTCTCTGTTCTGAGTTCATAGAGAATCTGCGTACCAGCAACACTGCTGTTAACGTGACCAACACTGCTGAAAACATCTCAGTACCTGGGACCAGAACCAGTCTGGGCACAGAGAGCGGACTGCCACCAGCTAAAGAACAGGGGCAGCTCTTAACACCGGCCGAGTGACAGCAGTGATTTACCCCCTGAATGGACGCAGTGTGCACTGCACTGCCGCGCAACAGCAGCTCTTTCAAAAGCTATGCCAGGATAAACACATGGCACAAACAATTGATACAACAAATAATGATCTACAAGAACAAAGAGGCCAAACTTAAGGCCATCTGCACAATGCTGTTCTTAGGAGCAGATATAAAGCCAGCTTGTTCCAGCGATGGAAAGTGTCCTTCTCGTTGTCTGAACAGTGGCCACTGTACTGAAGGAAATGCTTCTCAAAAAAAAAAGTGAAAATAAGTTTCAGCAAGATCCAACCAAAGTCTGCTATTTTTGCAGGGCCAGGGTAAGAAGTATATGCCAGAATGAAAAATAATAGTTTTCCCAAAAAGAAAGTTTGCTCAAGTACAAAGAGAAAAAACATCTAATGAACAAGGAGCTTATGATCTTATTCACATTAAAAGAATCATCATTTGCTCTTTTCCAGCATACTACATAAACTTTGCTGAAGCATGCTTGTATCCTAATCAATTTAACAGAAACATCCCAGCTAGAAATGTGCTGCAGCTCAAAATACCCAAAAAGCAGTTTCCTAAGGAAAAAAGCATTTCAGTTCACCACATGGACAACTCCATCATCCCTTCACCAAAAGTCTGTTCAAACACCCGAAAGCATGGGAGTAAGGCAAGTACTACTTCAGGGAAATGCTAATCACAGGTCAAATGAACTAACTTTTCTTGCCACAAGTCATGTCCAAAATAGGCAAATCTTAAGTTCACAGTAGTGAATAAAGGATTCTCTATGGACTACTTGCAATGCATTGAAGGGACAAGCATCCTCAGGATAGCTGAAAAATAAACAAGGACGGTGCTGGGGTTTGGAGTTAGTTGGGTGGAGGTTTTTGGTGGAGCAGATTGCCTTTTTTTTTTTAATACTATATTGCACTATAAATGCAAAGGAAAAATAAAGCAATTGAAGTTCAAGGTCTGCCAATAAAGCAGACACTGCATGTACTAGCTGGCTTGATAATAAAGAGATTTAAAACTAGAAGTAATGCCCCATATGAAACACATACAGCAGTTTCTCTACAAATAACCTTCATGAAACAGCTAGTTACACCCTGTTACATAGTTTTAAAAAACTTGTATTTTAAAAGGATCTACAAGATAAAAAATTTGGAAGATTCGCACACATTTTTCAGATAAAATAGTTTGTGAAGACTCCCAACCACCTCCCAGCTGAAAACATTGCTAAAAATCCAGCTAAATATACAGCTCAACAATTCTTAAAAAAGGTGAGGTGAGCAATCACCTCACTGTTGATCTCATATGCACGGGGATTAAATGTTGTAGTATGACAAAGCTGAGTATACCTCCTGAAAAGAGGAAAAAAAAAAAAAAACAGCATTATGAAATGACTAATGTTTTCTGCATAATGAGGCAGAAGTGTAGTCCCATTACATCGCCAACCTTGAAAGCCTGAGAGCCCCAAGTTGCATGCCCTGACTTACGTAACTCTGAAAATTCTTCTTGACTATTTAAAAAACAAAATACAACTTTATTTAAAAAAATATAAAAGTACACACAAATTAACAGTCCCATAGGGAGAGAGTACAGGTCAATAGCAAAGAGGCTTCAGTGTCTCCTATCACTAATTCACACAGTAGGCAACGCTCTCAGACAGCAAACACAATTTGTAATGTAGCCTCTTTTCCACTGGATTAACTCCATGCCTGCCCATGTTTAAGCAGATTGAAAATTACAAAATCCTTCACAACATGATAAATCCTGGGCCAGATGACACAACAAGAGGATCAAGACTCTTATGGAAAGCACAAGGAAGAGGAGAATGCAAATATTAGTGGGATTTTGGGCTGGTGTGTCTGAACACTGGTTGTAAATTAATTTCCAAAGAATAATTATCCAAAATCAGCAATGCTGAGAACAAGTTACAAATAGTTCCCATAACTTTGGTAGTTATTCATGTCTCACTAGGTTTTCTGCTGGCAAAAACAAAAACCAAAGAAAAGGGCAAAAGAATTTTTAGTCTGTTTATAAAACTCTCTGGGATAAGTCACCTGATTTTAGGAAGAAAACTTCAAAACACTTCTACGGGTTTCAGGAACTTTTCCTTCTCTCTGAGATTTGAGAACATCCTTGTAGCAGACAGCTTGAACTTTTTGCCGTGCTTTACCAACTGCCCAAAGAACAGTTAAGCAGTTAGAGTGATTTTAAATTATTACTGCACAACTATAACTTACACAGAAGAGTTACCGAGTAGAAAGAATCCAATTTTAATATGGTAACAAGTGACTTATGCACCGAAGTTAAAATATTCATACCAGTAAGAAATAAGGACATTTAAATGGTTAGAATTTGCAGAATGTGCAACATGATTTAGTTATGGGAACCACTCAAAAACACAAAAGCTAAGATCGACTGAAAAAAAAGACTCAAAATCTGGTCCTAAACAAGCTTCAACAAGACACAACAGCAAAACGCTTTTTATTTATTGCTTATAACTGAAAGTAACAAATATAAATAAAATTAAAAACATGTTGAAACAGCATTTTAAACACGTGAAACATGTAGGAGAAATAATCTTAGCAAGGGCTCAAGGCAGGATTTGAGCTGGGCAGTAGAATAAACCAACAGGAACCTCACAAAGTGCCAAGACAAAGGTGAATTCTCAGACCTGACATGGAACAGCTCTGCGAAGCTGTACAGCCTCACACCAGCCAGTGAAGAAGCTGCTCTGCAGGGAAGGACCAGGGCATCCTGGTGAAGCTGAACTTGGGGTCACATCTTGGATCTTGTCCATTTTGCATGTGGAAGCGTGCTTGCTCTCGAATAATAAAGGCTAACCACCTACCGGCCTGCATGAGCAAGGGCAGGCTAAGGAAAGTGATTATTTCCCTCTGCTCAGCATTTCTGAAAGCATTTAAACAGTTAAAATAGTTGCAGAGTTGATATTTAAAAGAAAAAAAAAATAAAAAATAAAAAAAAAAGAAAGAAAAAGCTGGACTTCTAAGAAGCTGTCAGTATTTACTGCAATTACACTTGGGGCATCGTCCCAATAAGCTCTATGAGTAGATCAAAAAGGCAGGACTAGCTAATCATTATCCTAAAGCTGGTCTGATGAAAATGTAATCAGGAGGAATTTGACTAGCTGACAAGACAAAACTGCATCCCCACAAGAGCATTCACGGGAATCAGGACCCAGACACCAAAGCTGAAGCCGGCCAAAATCCAGTTCTTCACCCTTCCTGCAGCCCAAGGAATCATACCAAAGAAATGGATCAAATAAGCAGTTCATTTTCTCTGACTTCTAGGGAGAAGCACACACATATAAATGCTTATATTTATTCCACTTCTGTTCACAACTTCATGCTTTTATCACATTAGAAAACAAAAATAGAAAAACATTCTCAACCACACCTCTGTATTTGCAGACATTATCGTATCAACTAAGCCCAGGAACACAACTTGGTTGCCTTCATACTGCTGAAACAGAAGAAGGGGTTCTTAGATACAAATAAGGTATAGAAATACATGTCTATGTTGTCAGGTCTGCTAAAAAAAAAAAAAAAAAAAAAAAAAAAAAGAGGAAATGAAATTCAGAACATCACCGAAAAGCTTTGCAACTAACAAGTCATTTAATAAGGAGGCACTATATTCAGCATGGAGCGAATTGACATGAAGTGATGCAGCTGCACACATCTGGTTTACTATCTATGCTACTGAAAACCAAACAGGTGCAAGTGTTATGAAAAAGAGTTTCAAAGTAGTGAAGAAACCACACGATCTAAATATTGGGTAGATGGGGGAAGGGAAGAACACGAGAGAGTCTCAGAGACATTCCAAGTCTGGTGTAGGCAGATTCCCTGAATTACAATCTAAAAATATTTCCCTTGCAGAACAGCCCTGACCAGATTCTCCATAGAATAAGAGTTGCATTCACGGACAGAAAACACAACATTTGGAGTCTTAAGAAACTTGCAGAAACCACACAAATGTGATTGCAACCACATTGACAATATTATTTCCATTTGAGCTGTGTGTGCTAACAGAACAAAAGAGTCCCAAACAGGTATAAGATGCAACCTTGTTTTTGCAAAGAAAATATTATCAACTTAATTGTCCAAAACAATTCCTTCAACACAACTTGGAGGAATGCAATAAAACTCCCAATACAAGAAACGCAAAAGGCTTGCTAAAGTAGCAGCCTGCAAATTGAAGCACTTGCTTGGCCTCATCCCAAGACAGTTCCTCTGGTTTTCATCCTTCTCGTGCTGATTGTCTGACTCACCAAAGCGTTCACATTCTTCCATTCTAATTTTCAACGTTTTGATCTCAGTGGAATGGACAATTTACCAGATATGAGGCTGGAGTCCACCTTGTGAACTCATTTCCACAATTATCCCTCCAGATTGTGTTTTGGCAAAGCTTCCACATGGAAACCTTTCCCTTAAGGTTTCATTTCATGGATACCACCAGAGATTCAACAGCCAAACAAACAGGTAAATTCTGCTTTTGCACTCAGGATTTATATATATTCAACATCTGAGAGCTTTTGGTCAAGAACAACATTCAAAGCAAACTTGAGGATCTTGCTATGGATGTGAAGCATTTGTAGGAGTTTAAAGGAGGAAAAAATGGTCAAGCCCTTTGAAGAGGAGTCTACTGAGAATTAGCAAAGCAACACACTGTACCACGCTCAGGAAATCCCTGATATGAAAATAGCTGGATCCAGGAAAGGAGTCAGGTCAAGCCTCATGTATATGCTTACCCTGGGTTTACGCAGTCTTTGCTTAGGGCAACAAGTCAAGAACTTAGTCAGCAGCAAGAAACTGGGAAAGATGCACTCCGAAAATTTATCACCACTGCTAGGTAGGATGCAATTTATCAAAAAGACAACATAAAGTACCTTTGCCATAAAGAAACTTGCATCAACAAATTCTCACTATACACAAAAACACAACAAAAAAAAATGCTTCGGGAAGGTGAGGCTGAGCTGATTCTATCAGGACTCCAGTAAGCTACACAGGGTTTTGAGGAATAAGACATGGAAATCAGGGGAAGAAAGGAAGAAAAAGATATTTTGAAAATCTAATCTGATGCTCCCTGCAGACCTGTGAGGTTTCCCAAGTGGGCTGTAGCGAGCCATACTGACTGAACAGTTCAGTGGGGGCAAAAGCAAAAAAAATGCTTTCCTGTTCCTCCTCCTACACCAGTTCCACTTATCTGAAACTTGACTGATTTCAACTAATTAAAGTAATGGGCAACAAAAGCAGTAAACCCGTGAGTGTTATTCTGTTAGTATAGTGAGGTAAATCAGCTCACTGAGGAACAGCTCAGATGAAGGAGGCAGGACTGAAGAGCTGGAAGCTGTGAGGAGTGGACTGGACACAGCCTCTTTCAGCATCATGAAGCTGTTACACATCGGCCCAGCCATTTCACAAAAGCCCCCCCCCCAGTTCAGTTACTCTTGAACAGAGTTTTTGGCTAAATATACCAAGAAATGGACTAAAAGTCCCACCTCAGAATATGTTTTCAACTAGAGGGATTTTTAAGTATCTGAAAAACTTATTCAAACAAATCTATTTATACTTGAAAATGCAATCATGCAGATCAAAACCTCAACTTACTATGCAGTCTATTAACATCAATCCAATTGCATTAGAACTGTAGAAGCACTACATATGTTGCTGGAAAAGCACTAAGAGAAGTCCAACAAATGACTAGTAGCGATAACTTGCTAGGTGCCTAGAGCCTGAATTTGGTGAGTTACTAAAAGACCATCATCCTAAACACAGATAATGTTTTCTTCAGTTTTGCGGGGTTTTTTTGAGTTCAGTTGAGTAAACTACTGTTTAAAATTCAGAAGCTTTCTGAATATGGAAAAGACAGGAAACTTTATTGTCATCATTCTACCCATAATAAAGCAACTGGATGCAAGGGAATGAGAGGTACTGCATTCTGAAAAAAAAAAGAGACCAGGCACACACACATCTGTTTACTATCTATAGATAATATCACTTCCCCTTTCTCACTAAAATGTTTGTATTAAATGCAAAGTAACTTCTCCCCCAGTGTAGTTGCCTCATTTAAGTTTGTGTTGTTTAACTGCTAACGACAGTTTAACACCCAAAATAGAACCAAACTTTAGATTAGGCCCCAGTAACTCAGCACTGGTAGGTTCACATCTTCTAGGTTTTCCTCCAGACAATACACGCTGTATCTGGTCAGTTGCTTCAAAGCAGTTTCCAGGACCACTTAAGATCTGATCAACTATGTCTTTTGCAAACAATGTTTTGTTACATGTTTTACCTTTACTCAGGTTTTTAAGAAATGTTCTAGGGTTAGCTTCAGGTTTCCCTAAAAGGAATCTATTTCTAACGGGTATTAATGCTATAAGCTTGCACATCGAGCAAGCAGCAGATGTTCTAGATAAGCATTTCTAGAAACTTATTCTGAAATCACATGAGTCTGGTCATCAAACGGCATCTATCAAACAAGAAACACTACCATAGGACTGGAGACTGTCAATTCCAAATGTTAGATAAGAGAAATAACAAGAGGAGATTCTGACGACCTCGCAGCCATCTAAACACTATGTAGACCAACAGAATTGGCAGGAAACATTAACAAAAGGCATGAAAGTAAAAGGCATGAAAACGGAGACAAGTAAAAAGTGATTTGAAACAAATATCAGTAAAATATTAGTTTGGCATAAAGAGGTGAGAATTTTCTACAAAAATGCTGAAGGTCTATTTTACTCAGCCTAGTCAACCAACGCTCCACAAAGACATGTGATGTAGAAGCAAGCAGAAAGTAACTAAGAGACTCAGGGGTCTAATAGATGTCAGGGTACCTGAGGAATCCACTACAACTTGCCACAGATGTAGTAGGACTGAAAGTAAAATACCAGCTTAGATGAAGGTTACGTCTCCAGAACACTGAAGAATCTGCCTCAAGACCAGTCTTGCACAGTGTCTTCAGCAGTGACTTAGTCAGAAAGCAAAGATCTTCTAGCAAGCTAGAAGCATTGGAAGAAACAGGCAACTAAAAACAATGGAAACTGTGTGAAACTTAGTAAGTGTAAAAAAGAGTATGTTTCTACCAGGATCTCTCTACCACAGTTGAGCTCTGGCAGAGAGGGTGAACAGAGAAGGCAAAGAGTACAGGTGTCTTAGTGATCAGAAGAATGTATGATAAGTCTAACAGAGTTACAATAATGAACCAGATGCGGAGAAAAACTCTCACCTAGAACAGTATATTCAAACACATCAAGCACATTCAACATTCAAAACATAAAACTACACAGAAAATGGATAGAAGGGTGATGGAATGGGGATTTTAGAGAGGACAAAAAATTGTGGTCCGAGTAACAGCTAGGAGAAAACATGACTGCTCTTGGCACAGAGAGTGGGAGAGCAAATGTAAGCAACAGAAGCAAACTGCTGCCTCTAGGAACAGTGAAACATCACTGTTGCAAAAATCCATTAGATATAGATATATTGGGAGTTAAAAGAAAGGTCACAAATATCAGAGCACACAAGACTCCAGGACCTACTCTCAATTGCTTTCAATGACAGTAGAAGGAAAATAAAGTTTATTTTATAAGGCTGAAGACTAAAGATTCCTAAAAAAGTAATTAATAGGGATGATTGCTTACAAACCAGGTGACCTGTTACTTTAAAGCTGTTACTTAAAGGTCCTGACGTTGGAAAGCCTTTTATACTTATATAGAACTAATATTTTATGTTCAGTGGTAGTGAAAGCCTGACCAAGTCTCTAGCACCAGGTTAAGAATTTAATTCCATCACACTCAATACTGGCTCTTTGAGGAAACAGGAGCAATATCCCATCTTTCAAGGGAAAGTCTGGAAGGTTAATTTTTATTGGTTTTTTGTCCAGGGCAAACTTTTGTAACACATCTACCTCCAGAAGGCAAAGTAAAGCAAATCCAGCATTCTTCGCATCATTGCATACTAGATTAGCAACATGAACACAGCATCAGTAACTGCTGCAGACTCTTCCTTGCTGGAGAAATCAGTGGCTTAAATAAGCTTTGAATTTTTAAAAATATGACCAAGCACACTATCTTACCATCAGATATGTGAGCCTTGGGCCTTGGAACAATGGGGTATTTTTAAAAACAATTTGAAATGCTCTGCACGATATTGCTTTATAAAAGATAATGGCTTCATTTTACTTCCTGCTTTGCAGCAACAATTTCTGTGTTATTTAGGAGCTGATAATATAAGCTTTTGCCTGTATATAGTATTATAAGCATACAAAGGATTACAATCATTGGGACTTAAAAGGCAAGGCTTTTTTAAAGTGCACGTGTAAAGTGTAGGTAAATAACAAGCATTTAAAGAAACAGAGAAATTCCATCAGAAAGGAAGAAATGCATTTCTCAGCAGTTTCATTTTTCAGCTGTTTTTCCAACTCAAACTTTTCATCTTTGTACCAGAACAAAGTTACATGAAAGTGAGTAGAAATCAATTACAAAAGCGAAACTACTTGGTATGTTTTTACTGTTTGAGGAAAGAGGTTTTCAAATACCTGTTCTGTGTGTCTTGGCCGTTCAGATTATTTGTGTTACTTAGAAAACCTTTAATTAATTTATTTTTCAACTGATTCAGTTGCTGGCAACCTAGTCAGAGAAATTTACTTTGAACAAAGAAGGATGCTGCTCAACACAGTGATTTCCCTTCAAAATTTTTCATAAGGGTGACAGACATCTTGAATTTGTGCTTCTAAAATGCCTTCCACAATGGGGTGCTGACCCGTAACAAGAACATGGGCATTATCACAATACAAATAAAGGCAGGACCAACTGCTGGATACAAAGGCAGAAGTAAAGCAGTTAATGTTCTCAAGCCAGGGTTTGATACAGAACTGAGAACACCGCTGTATTTGTATCAAGACAAGAGTAAAAAAAAACATACAAAAGAAAGCAACAAGTCACTTACATTCCTTCGTGATACATATACCCACTAAATTTCTCCATGAAACTGTTACACATTATCTCTTTCAAGACCAGCGTGAGCAAACACATACAGAAGTTACATACTTTAAGGTAGACTTAACCATAAAGCATTCAACAAATGAAACAGTTAAGAAACAGAGAGGTTCCAGCAGCAACAATAACGTCTGCAGTATCAAACACACCTACAAAAAGTTTCTACAGGGCAACATCAAACAGGAATGCAACATCTCACACAAGTTTTTTCTTTGCACACACTAGTATTAATTTAAATTTATGCGGCACTATCCGCAGTTGAACCTCTGAAGCCGACTCTTTGCTAGATTACAGTTAATATCTGAGCCACACACAGACCCAGGTAAAGCACTGACAAGTGTGTCAGAACAGCTCGACCAGCTAAATCAGCTGCAATTTCTTCAATGTATGTAGAAACACAGGGTATGTTGGCTTTTTTTTTTCTTTGCAAACATCAGCCCCATGGTTTCCAGCACGATTCCTTGATTAGCAAAAGATTCAAAGAGGCTGTTGGATTTGAACAGAAGTGTCAAAATAGGTCAAAACTATAATTCCTTAGTTCTCAAGGGAAATTCCCAACATTGCTGGGATGCTCATGCCAACTCAAAAATCACGCTGATTAGAAAACATATACCACATTAACCATTTAATTTTTGCCAGACAAATGCATGAATTCTGCTGTAGCCACAGAAACATTCCAATGCTGCTACAGGGAGCCAAAGGCTCAGAGCAAGAGCCCACTGCCTCTCTGCTTTTCTTCTCTCCCAATATCAAGTACAAGACATCGCTGGTACCGTGATTAGCAATCTCAGACGTGCCCAGGAGCTCCTGCCGTCAAGAACATGTTATCTTAGCTATCTTTCATATGAAGGTGCAGGAGGAAGAGACAAACGTTGCTGGTTTGAAAAAGATCCATTAAGGATCCAAACGACCATTTCCCAATCTTTGCTTCGGTAACACTTCATATACTTGTGCACTGGCTTTCATTAACAGGAAAAAGTCCCACATCAGCTTTTAAAAACAGTGCACAGGAATTATTACTCACAGGGTTACAAGCGCTTTTACAAGGTTCTTTTTTCCAGGCTTGAAAAAAAGTTAAAGCAGTTTCTCAACCGCATGAAGTTTATGCTCCCCCTCCCCCTAAAGGGACTAAGCAATGCCTGCATTTTAAAAACCAGTGATATGCAGGGAAAAAGAGAAAGAAAAAAAAAAATAACCCACTGATGATAGAATCTCCCTTTTATGAGGCACATACGTTGTTCAAATATGGCTTGAGAACAGTGTGATAAAGAGATCTTTTCCATGAAGCAGAACCTAACAGGAACAACTTAGGAGTTTTTGACGCACAGCTATTCCAGCACATTTTTGGTAATAAACTACTCAAATTAATAACCCACTTTCATACTATTTCATCATCTTTCAAAGTTTTGTAATAACGTTTGGAAAAACAAATACTATTCATTAAAAAGTCACAAGAATCATTAGCCACACATATATCATTTGGTCACTTTATATTAAGCATCCGTGTATTAATATATTCATGACTTATAGAAGGTAAAGGCTTTCATGAATCATTAACTACATTATTAACTGTTACGGCATCCAACAGCTTGCTCATGGTAACAGCATGTAGCTACCTATTCTACCTTGTACTGCCATGGTCACACCCCTCCGTAACATGCCCATAATGTGTTTCTAACTTGCAACAGTTCATAAATGATTTATGAAGAAATCTTAAAATGAAATGTGCCCCTGTATCTGGTGGGTTTTTTTTCCCTGAACCATCTGGGCTCTGAACACACAATATGTGAAAGCACAAGGCAAAGATGAAAACAAGATATATCCAGTTTTAAGGTGAAGAAAAAGGGCATTTGTTGCTTTTTAAATATATATCTCCAAGGTAGTCATTATTCTCAATATGAGCTAACATTGCAACAGTAAAATCCAGCATAATTTTTTTGTCATTTTAAATGAAGAAGGGCACCTGTAGAAGTGGCAGTTTATGTATACTTATCGGAATTACAAAATGAACATAAGCATAGAATTAACCTTTCAATCAGTGTAAACGCTTACCAATTTCAGCAGGTAGTTGCTTGATTTTGTTCTCTCGTATGCTAAGCATGGTGAGTTTTGACAAGTTTTTGATATCCTTTTCCACAGTAGTTATACGATTAAAGCGTAGGTAAAGAGTGGCGAGAGAGCTTAGCCTATACACCACCGAAGGGATTTCTCTAAGTTTGTTATGCCGCAGGTCAAGCATGCGCAGTTTCTTCAAGTTATCTAGAGAGTCAGGCAAACTGGTAAGAGAGTTTTCACTCAGGGCCAGTGTCATCAGGTTCACAAGACAGCCCACCTCTGGCGGTAGGGACTGCAGTTTGTTACTGTATAAATAAAGTTCTGTTAACTGCGTTAGCTCTTTGATAGCTGATGGAAGCATGTGTATAGACCTCTTGGACAAGTCCAAGCGCATTGAATTCTCTTCCCGGCATTTATTTAGCTCTTTGATCACTTCAGCATTGCTGGATTTTTTGCGGGTACCTGTGGCTGGATTAGGTCTTTTTATCGTATTGTCCACTGAAAAAGCTACCCCAGGCTGCGTGCTACTGGAGTCCTTCTTTCCATCTTTGGCATCTTTCCCTTTGGTCTTAGGCTCCTTTTCTTTGCTGTCTTTCCCAAATCCTCCAGAGGCTTTGGCCTCCTTCTCCCTTTCTTTTGACGATGGGACTTTTGGATCCTTCTCTTTACAGTCCTTTTCTTTTCCTAGATTACTACTCATGGTGACTCAATGTTTAGCAAGCACCACATGAAATCCGTTTCTGAAGTTCACAAGAACAATTCACTGCTAAGGCGACAAGGATCCTTAAAACACGCAACCGTTGAACCAAGGGAGAAACTTCAGAGGCGTGAAACCCATTTGCTACATATTGGTTCTGAAGGCACTCTTTCCTAATCCTGGTATCAGGGGACTCAGCTCTAGAGATCAGAAGGTCAAACGCTCCGTACAGGTACTTCTGTAACAGAGAGAAGAGAAGTCAAAGTTAGTGTAAGTATAAAACTTAACTTCCAGTTAAATTTTGAATATTTCTACATCAAGCCTGTGCTCAGTAACTCAGGTTAATGATTTGTCCTTCTCTTCAAACATCAATGAAAAACCCAGTGCTAAACCAAAAATACTACACCTATTGCTCAGAGACCCATTGAGGTAGAAGTACAATACTAACTAGCACATACAGGGAAAGAAAAACGACAGTTCTTAAACATAATCCTGCCTTCAGTACTACATTTGAGTCACCATCTTACACCTTAGCTAGTTCTTAACATAACACTCTGGTCATCAACATTAATATTCCCTCTCCACTCCCTGACCAGTCAATAAAGATCTGCTGTAACATTACGTGCCTGCTTCTTCAAACAAACCTGTACAGACTTATTCTTTCAGCACAAAAAAGTCTCAATTTGATCTAGAGTGAAATCTAATATGCTAACACAAACACTTTGTCTCAAGATCTCCCTTCTGACCAGAACTGAACCACAGGCCTCTGCTTTTAACACGAAGCAGAATGCTGACAACAGCTTCACCTGGTTTGAAGATGCAATTACAATAATTTTTAAAATAAACCCATCAAAAGGCTCGGAAAAAGTAACGTATTACGCTTCAAGACAAGCAAAATTATGAAGGGATTTCTCATGAGAATAAGATACAACATATCGTTAGTCAGTATGTTGAATATTCCCCCCTCGATGACTACAATGCCATCTAATAAGTGAACAGATGTCTGAAACCTATAGAGCCCCATTTACATTTTTACAAAATCATGCACCAGAGAAAGTTGTTTTGCTTCATGTTTCAATTCAAAACACATGGCACGGCCGAGAACTTCACGATTCCGAATACCCTGGAGAGATTTATTTATTTTTTTTTTTAATATATCTCTGTGGAAGAAAATAAATGGTCAATGAATAGCAACAACTTTGTGTCTCCCTGTTAGTCCACCTTTTAGCCTAGAATCAACTACCCTGTGTTAGGCAGCATTTGCTGATGAAGAAAGTTTGCTTTTATCTCTGAAAAGTACCTTTTATCCCCAGCTACCGGAGCCATCCTAAAACACCCTTAAAACCTCCACAGAAGCTTTGCTGCTATCCTAACATTCCATCTTCTGCACAAGTTCACAAAGCTCATAATCAAAATCAACTAACTAATGTTTTGCATACTTAAGCCATCAGCAAGTACGAGAAATACAAACATTTTTTAGCAAAGCTCGAGTAACTATTTTTAATTGCGCAGTTATGCTATGCATGGTTGCCTTCAAGTATAAACATGTGCTCGAGGAGCACAAAGGAGCACACTTTGCTTAATATATTAGTTCACATTAACAAAAAAAAAAGCAGTAAAGAAAAATCTATTTAAGGATAGTAAGAAGGGCAAGCTGCTTTCCCTCAGCTGCAAATCAAGTTGTTTAGTAACAAAGCTCAATAGAGAACCTCCCACAGCAGGCTTCCAGTCCCTCACTCTGATTGCTACAAACCCCATAATAATAAAAAACCCAGTGCCTCCAGTTACTGTGTTCTGAACAACTCTGTTGTAAAGGACCAGGGCCAGTTGCTGGCAGCAGCAAACAACAACAGCTTTTAACTTGGAAATCTTCTGCAAAGCAGGGGTCTCTAAAGCAGCACAAGCTGGTTCCTTACTGCATCCTTAAGATTTCCACCCAGCATTTACACCATCCATTAACCTGACCCATCCTCCAGATTACAAACCTCACTACATGGTATTTTAAAACTTGTTCTCAGCACTGTATAATCTACGTGCTCATAAAACTCTAGGGATAAGAAATGTAATGACTCCAAAGACAAAAAACACAGCTGACTAAAGGGTGGGAGCCTGAAACTCCTGACAACTTGTTTTCAGTATGAAAAATAACACGAAGAATCTAGAACAGTAATACACAGAAATAATACACAGAAAATACACAAAATATAATAATACACAGAAAATAATCCACACAGAATATAATAATACACAGAAAATTCATCCACGTAGCAGCTCCAGAGAGCTACTTACTGCTCCACATCAAGCCCCTGAAGTGCAAAATATTCCAAGGGCTGCTGCTTTCACGAGCTTTCAGTTTAATCAAATTTAGGACCCACCAAGAGATTTGTTTCATTTCTTATGTGCTCGGCAGCTGAAGGAGGCTTTGAAAGAGCCTCAGAAACGAAAGACGGCTGGAGATTAGTACTGCTGAAAGCAGCTCCGTAGTGCAAATGCTCCAAATAATCTGCGCACATTTCACTGTCTTTGTTAGCAATTACTTTAATTGTACCTAAATGAAAAAAAAAA